>CM050323.1:242485-257827 GCA_027475135.1 Bactrocera correcta | reverse complement strand
TTAGAACTTCCGGGTGACTTTGTACCAAATATATCAGCCAATATGTGAGTTATCTCAATTAATAAAATAAGTAAGCGGGATTTACTCATATCAGTGTATCTTTTTGCCAATAAAAGATAAAATTGGGCAAAAACTTGAAATAGTCCCTATATAACAATACAAAAATTTTTGAACATCTGGCTGACTTGACTTCATATGATTGATAGCAGTATGTGAAACATTTTAATGAATCTCAGGGAACATTTCTTTAGTACTCGTATGTGGAACGTTAGCATTATGCGATATTGGCAAAAAAACATATAAGATCGGGTGTATACTACCCCAACTCCCATATACTATATTATACCATATAATGATTTTAGTTTTTCTAACAAACCTTTTGCCAAATTTGTCGGCCAGTGTATGAGTTATATTTAGTTTTAGTATATAAAGTGCTTGGATTTCGATCCTCTGGTTGATATTTTAAATTGTAAGGTATTTTCCTGACTTTGAGTCCTGCAAGTTGCAAGAGTATAACATGTTTGGTTGCACCCGAACTTTGTTTACCCCTTTAAGAGAATAAGTACGTTACAATTATCGCCGATTAACACCACGGTCTATTAACGTGGACACGGATGTGTCACTGGATATCTAATACTACCATATATGAGTTCAATATGACACATGTTGTTTTTGGAACTAGGACAAGGATATTACAACAAGGCCAAGCATCCATTAGGCAGCTCGAACTAAGATATATAAAAACGTGCAGCTACAATAAAGGTATATTTTTCTTCTCTTGGACAGCACATTTTATAAATGGATATATTCTATAATAGTCATTGCCTTGGTTGTGAAAACGAAAGGAATTAGAAACTACTATTAACAATTCATAATGCTTTATGTACTGACTATTATATATATCAGACAAAGGGTTTTAAAAAAATATCAATAACAAGCGTAAAGTGGTTATCCAAATAAATAAATATACTCAGTGACGCTTAGGGTGAGTCAAAAAAAAAAAAAAATTTTTTTTTCGTTTGGTGTTCGGAAAAATAGGTTCCTAGACATCTATAAGAAAGCCTGTCCAAAAACCTATGAGTTCATAATGATTTTTTGTCATTGAGATATACAATTCATAAGAAATAAAAAATTTTCTCAAAAATAATCAAAATTTAACTGTTAATATCTTTTAAACTGTTGGGTTTACGAAAAAATCGCGAAAATCTTTTTTGTAGAGCATTCAATTTCCTACAAAATCTAAGGAACAAGATATTTTTTCAAGTAGTTCGAAGGGAGATATAAATTTTTCTATCTGATAATAAGAAAAAATAAAAAACTGTATGTAGGAGTACCTTCCCGTTACAATTAAGAACTTATGCTTGGAGAGGCTTTCTTAGAGATGTCTAGGAACCTATTTTGCCGAGTACCAAACAAAAAAAAAAATTTTTTTTTTTAATCACCCTAGTGGTACAAACCATAATAGCAAACAGCTCGAATGTGACTCAGCTTTGGATCAAAATGGCGGTCTCATCCAAAGTTCTGCAAAAGGAATCGATTGCCTTTATAAGAATAAAATAGTGATGTCATATCAGAATTTGCTGTTAGTTATAACTCTAAAATATGTGCTACACTCTCAAATAGATGTAAGGACTGTTCTGTTGGTAATTTAAAAAAAATTATACATATTTTGATATTTCCCCGATGCAGATAAGTTTATTTCAAGAAGTAGCCGTATCATTTACCAACGCTGTCGAAATATTTGTATTTAATTTGAAAATTCAACGAGATTTATTCATGAAAACACACTTCCATTTAATGAATTTAATATAAATACAATTTGAAGTAATTAATTCTTGGCGTTCGCGGCCAAGTATGCCAACAGTTTGGCAACGTATGGTGGTGGAGTAGGTATATGCGCACCACGCGCCACAAAACCATTATCGTCGGCCACATAATCGACGCGGTAGAGCACACCATCATCGCCGGTGTATTCGTAAAAGCCCGTCGAACGTAAACCTTCCTTTCCCGGAGCTAATTGTTCGATGCGTCCACTTTCCTCCGCCAAAATGCCGTTCTCTGTTTCATAACTGGAAAATATTAAATTCGCAATTAATTCAAAGCATACTTTCCGGCTGTGGTGTGATGTGATGGAAATACTGTTAAGAAACAGTGGAGTAAATGTAACAGCATGATGTTAACTACAATGCTTACTACGCTGTTAATTTCAGTTAATAATGTTAGAGTTTTGTTATAAAGTTTTTAAGGGACGTATGGATTTCTATGGCTTAATAATAAGTTAGTCGAAAGTTTTCATCAGTTATTCTTCTTGCACTGGGAACACTTACATATATTGATACCCGTCCTTCTCCTCCTTATCGAAAAGCTGCAGAATGCGCCAACCACCACCACCTTCACCCGTTCCGCTGCCCTTTGGTAGTGCTGGTGTAACCGCGGTGGTTTTTGATGTCGGCCTTCGTGTTGTTGTTGTTCGCGCTTGCAAAGTCGCGCGATTACCCGCTGTTCCAGCGGAACCCAGCGCATTACCGCCCGCACGTGATCGCCCAGCGCCTCCGAACGCACCGGCGCCACCACCACCACCCCCGCCAGGTCCAAACCGGTTCTTATCGCCTTCATATTGCCCACCGGCACGATCGTCATGCACATAGGGCACATCCTGGTGCACATACCGTCCATCATTACCACCGCGATAGCGTCCATCGTTTGCACCACGATAACGCCCATCATTACTTGGACGATAACGTCCGTCACCAATGACCTTAGGACGGAGACGGGTCGTACGTGGCCGCTGATAATAAGGCAGCGTGGGCGTGGGCCGATAGCGTCCATCGTTCTGCGCGCTCGCAACAGCGACGAGCGTCACTACACCTACTAAGCCGACTAGCTGTTTGGAAGAATCAACGGTGGTAATCCTGTTTATCTGCGCTGTAATCCTGGCATGAGACGTGCGTACTTACCGTTACTTTCGACCACATGGCGAGTTCTCACGCGTTAAATAAATGATGAAATGAATATGAAAATCAGTTGCTGTTGCTTTTATAGACGCACCACTATTTTGGTTGCCCGTTGCGTTTCTGAGCCAGTCATTGTTGTTCGCCAGTTAACGGAAACGTGGGTAAATGGAACGGTTGCTGAAATCACGTTTAATTGAACGCATTTACTTGCAACAATAAAGTGTCGCATTTTACGATGTTGATATTGATGTTGATGGTGCACCAGTGCTGATGAGCTGAAAAGATGCGCAAACGAAAATTACGAAACTCATTCTAGGCCTCACCTACGATATTGAAGAGTGCGTTACTTCTCACACTGGCCATTTATTGTATGTGTATGTAAAATAACCGCTATTATATATATATATATATATATACATATGTATATATGTATGTATGTATGCTACATATTCGTTTATATATAGTCGTCTGCGAAAAGCGGTTGCATCAAAATGACGCATGGTATTTAATATGAATAACTTAATGTTTAAACTCTTATATAAACCAATGCCACTAATGAGTTGAACGATAAAAACTGTACAATGAATACGAAATTGTGGTACATCAAATGATATTGGTGCCGCAACTAAGCGAGAGTGCCGGTCCAATTTTCTGATTCGGTTGGAAAATGTGTATAAGTTTCTAGGGAGTTTTCGCGATGACTTGTCTTGTCCAAAACATATTAAGGTTGGGTTTGCTTAAGCGGATAAAATAGTTTCGACTGCCGCTATGCTTAAAAACTACGCAATTAATTGCTAATACTATAAATTTAAGCTGATAACAAAGCCGAAATATTAAGGGGGTATTCAACTCTAGAATTTTGAAAAACTCGATTTTTTTATATATTTAAAGTTTAGACTTTCAAAAATATGATCTTGGATTTTTCAAAATTTTTCAAAATTCGACTTATTTTCGGAGATACAGCCGATTTTGTGAGGTGGCGTCCGTGCTCACTAGATCTGTCTCTTAAACTTTAAACGCGTTTTTCTCGAAACTACTTTTATCCACACGGTACCGGCATTACCGATTTATTTGAAATTTTGTGTGAACCTTCTTTATATAATCCTTTACCTTTATTCCAGCATCGTGTCAAAATTTTTGTTTTTAATATTTAAAAAAAAATCAGGAATTTAAAAAAAAGCTTAAAAAATGATTTTTATTTTCAGACAGTCGCCATTTTTCAAAAAAATATTTTTTCGTGTTCCTGGACTATAACAGCATTCTTACTGATTAAGAATTTCGTTTGATTTTTTTTCAGACCACCAGGAGAGTCAGGATCAATGTCACCAGGATGCGCCATTTTTTTTACACCTGTCTCACCCCCCTCTAATTATTTTAATTTTTAATATTTTTTTGTAAAATTTTTTTTCTGTATTCTTAAGATATCAGTAAAAACACCATAAAAAATGGATGGTAAAAATATTTTTGGTTTTTTTTTTAAATAATATTCAAAGAACTGCCCAAAATTTGATTTCTAGAGTAGAATACCCCCTTAAGTTACTTTGTAAAACACTCGAGTGTGTGTTGAACCAAACTAAATCTTTTTTCGAGAGATCAGGTTTAGAGACAGGACCTAATACCAAGATGGATAATTCTTGACAGCAAATAAAATCATAGTAGTTTGAAATCTATTGGCAATGAAAGGCAATATAACAAAAATTAAAGGAAAAATAATTTGTGGGCAGTCTGAGACCGGAAGAAAAGAGAGCTATGAGCCCTATAGGAAAACAATTTTAAAGTTGTAGGTAATAAAAAGATCTACAACTCTTGTCGTGACATTTTTATAACATAACCTCAATATTTGTTTGAGAAATTCAAATGTCCAAGTGTTTGAGCTTTTCATTTTATCTGGTGCCATATTTATTTATTTCGCGAAATTTTGAGTAAGCGTGCCAAATATACTGTACTTTTTATTTAAAATCTTACTCAATATTTTTTTTTCAATTTGAGGAAAAAAACACACCGTTCAATCAAAAACTCTCACGTCAAAATATTTTTAAAATGAGTATGATTTTTCAGAAACTACTGGCCTTTGTTTTAGAAATTCGGTACCCTCGCTAAGTGACCTTTCTCCTGGATTGCGTATTTACATATGAACTGTGGGCAAAAAATAATAAGACTTTTTAAATTAAATTTAGGGAAAGTATTTTTTTCTAGCTTGGTATGACTGTAACAGCTGCACCTAATCTTACAAGAACATGGTCATTAGTGTTTAGTAAAGGCTTGCCTTTCTGAAGTACCTTAAGTGCTTTCGGCGATTTTTACGATCAAATTATTCTAAAAAGAAGTTTCATTATTAATTGTTTGTCGCCAGCAGGTGTTTTTGATTGGTTCAAATTATGGTTCAAAGATGGCCAGAAACGCGTTGATGACGAACCACGTCCAGGATGGCCATTAAAATCAATTTATGATCAACACGTTCATAAAATAAGAGATTTGGTTCAGAGATCACACAATTCTTTCGAAAAACAGCGTCGCGTTAACGTCTGTGAAACAATGTTTTCGAACTACCAGGATGCCATGAAACGAATTATTACTCGCAATTAGTCTTGTATCATAATATCATGGCAAAGGTGAGCCTAGTTTAAATCCGTGTGACTTCTGACTACTCAGCAATCTCAAACGAATGCTACGGGGAAATCGTTTTGAGGCAATTGAGAATATTAGGCGTGAATCGCTTCGCGCATTGAAGGCTATTCTGGATATAGACTTTAACAACTATTTCGAGGATTGGAAAAAACGTTGGCACATGTGTATTGTGGCCAAGTGGGATTACTTTGAGGAGGACAGAAATTATTTTAAGAATAAATTAAGAGTTATGAACAAAGTATTACTATTTTTTACTCATAGCACTACTTTCCGTATAAAACTTTTCAGAAAAAAAATTATGTTCAAAAGATCTGCACGCATATAACTTTATTAAATTTAGATTGACAAAATGTAGAAATCATTATATTTTTATTCAACTTGACTTTCAGTGCTATATCAAATATCATCATCATGTTCAACTCTCTTCTATTGGTTTCTGGTGACTTTTGGGCAATATCCACGGTATATATTTCTTTTAAATCACCTTTCTTTCCTCAAAGTTACAGAAATTTCGTGAAAAGTACTTCTCTTTGCTCATCAGATAATTTTATACTTTATGAAATTAAACCTTAGACACATATTCTCAACAAATAACATGCCTTTGCTTTCCGGTGACTTTAATTACACTGGTAAGCACTGTTTTTGTCACATAAACTTTGTTCTGATTTTTATTTATGTTGGTAGACCCTCATTAAAAATATATAACAGTTTTGTTTCTATCACATCCAGTTTTCTTGTGACTATTATTTCTGACCTCATATACGTTTCTTTGTTTACATAACTGCATTTAGTCGACTGCGTAACTATTGTGTTTGCTAAATTACATTTTATTTACATTAGTTAGATCGTAAATATGCCACGAAAATGTTTGAACAACCCGGAAAATTTTTGTTATTTGAATGGAAAATTAACTTTTACATCTCAGCGTCGAAATTTCACATCACTACTTGAACAGTGCTATTTATACTATTTTGGTTTTCCTGTGAGGAATCAAGACAAATCCTGGGTTCCACATAAATGTTGTGTGTGAGGCTCCTTTCAGGTTGGGCTAAAGAAGAACCTAGACATTTATCATTTGCTATACCAATGATTTGGACGGAACCAAAGGATCATGTAAGTGATTGTTATTTTGGTTTGACGCAAACAAAAGGTATTACTACCAAATCCAAAAACACTATCCAGTATCCAAACTTGTCTTCGGCCAAGAGACCCATCCTACGTAGTGCCGAACTGCCTATGCCGATGCCTCCAAATCAATCAAAAATTGATGATTCTAGTCTGGAATTTGTTCTCAGTCAGCATAATATGGTATCTGAAGATAGTGACTCAAGTTATGAACCGTCGACTTCAAAAGAACCGCACTTATTGACACAACGTGATTTAAATGATTTAGTACGCGATTTAAATCTGTCTAAAAAACAGTCTGAGCTTTTGGGGTCTAGATTAAACAACTGGAATTTACTTTCTCGTGGTACAAAGATTTCTTATTTTCGACGTCGTGACGATGAAATAAAACCTTAATTTTCTGAAGGAGGTGATTTAGTCTATTGTAATAATGTTCCTGTTGTGATGAATTTATTAAATTTCGAATATGATCCAAGTCACTGGCAACTATTTATTGACTCTTCAAAAACTAGTTTGAAACAGTGTTAATGCATAACGGAAACAAACTTCATTCAGTGCCGATTGCTCATGGTTCTAATATGAAAGAGACTTACGAAAATATGAGATTTATACTTGAAAAAATTGAATATAGTAAACACGCTTGAAAAATTTGTGGTGATTTTAAAGTCATTGCACTTTTACTTGGACTACAGTTTGGTTATATGAAATTTTGCTGTTTTATTTGTGAATGAGACAATAGAGACAGAAAAAGTCACTATACAAAGAAAGTGTGGTCCAAGCGTGAATCACTAACTCCAGGCCATAAAAATGTTAAAAATCATCCTCAAGCGAACCCTGATGACATACTTTTGCCACCGTTGCATATAAAGCTTGGCCTGATAAAAAATTTTGTAAAACCTATGCCTAAAAATGGAGATGGATTTTTATATCTAAAAGAGAAATTCCCTAAACTCAACGTGTCAAAAATCTAAGAAGTAAGTGTAGGCCCAAAAATACGGAACTGATTATCCTTCATTTGAAGAAAAGCTGAATGATCAGGAAAAACTCGTCTGGAAATGTTTGGTGAATGTTGTTTAAAATTTTCTATGTAACCACAAAGCGGAAAATTACAAAGATTTAATGTCCTTGAAAATACATATGCTGGACTCTCATCTGGATTTATTTCCGGCAAACTTGGGTGCTGTGAGTGACGAACAAGGTCAGAGGATCCATCAAGATATTTCCTTATTGGAGAAGCGTTATCAAGGGAATGGAGTCCAGGAATGTTAGCAGACTATTGTTGTAGACTTAAAAGTGACCTACTGAAAGCCAAATATTCAAGAAAATCATAAGTATTTATTAGATAGTAGGAAATAATTCTGTAAGTGTTGTACTTTTTACGAAAATATATGTTGTGATGTCACAAGAAAGTATGATGTGTACATGTTTTTTCATTGATATGTTACTATTTGGCAGCCCTAGTACGAGTATATTCAAAATTTGATATAAATTTTCATGTGACAAAAAAAAAATACAAATATGTTGACCAGTGTTATAAGTACCTTTCATGTACTCCAAGCAATTCCGGCAAAATCTTCCTCTTTTATCACTCGGAACGTTACAAAATAATGGTAATTATTTTGAAAAAAAAAAAACAAACAGTAGCAAATATGAAATAAAGCAGAATATTCGATTTTTTCTTCTTCTAAATTGGCGTAGACACCGTTTACACGGGTATAGCCGAAAAATGTCTCCCATACAAGGCAGTTTTGTCTACAGGATATTTGGCTTAATACCGGAAGTCGTGAGCAGTTTGAGCCATATGTTAAAGAATTGTTTCAGGCCACTCCAACGTGAATGGCGTTCAAAGAACTTTCCTGATTTTCGTGAACTTTTACATATGTCCTCAATCTTTGATTTTGTTTTTAGAATAACCGCTTTTGACTGAATGCGAAAAATGGTATACTATACTCTACTGGAAAGTGGGTAAAATTAAGTGATTTCCAATTTGTATTTTTCATTGTAATTTAGATAGCATATAAAATAAAGCTCTTTGCCATAACCGCAGTTTCAGAATTCGAAGGAAAATATATCAATTTTGGAAGCTGACTTCGAGAGACTGAAAAATCACTTTTTTAAATATGAATAAATCCCTCGAAAATTCGTTTGGTCCAATACCAAGAAAAAAATTCGATTTTGCCATCAATCCAATTCGTATCAGTTCTTTTATTTGTACCAGGACTTTGCGCTGGCCGGCTCAGACCGGCAATACTTTCTGCAGTTAGCTTATTCTTCACATTTTTAACTGCTTACTTTGGATCATAGTCATGCATAAAAAACGAACAGACACAGACATTGATTCGAACGTGAATGTTATTATTTGAGAATAATGAGGAATAAAAAGTGCTCCATTCTACCATCTATCCTCACCAATGGTAAAACGCCGTACCAGGAAACCGTTGGACAGACCATCAAGCTACCATCGTTGTGCTTAACAGTTCTCATGGTGTATCTGTTTAATTTTTGTCTATTTCATTTTAATTTTTGCCTTTTTTATGTGGATCAAAAATCATTCACCTTTTTTCCAGAGTACAATGCGAATTTGTATCCATTTATAAAATGAAGTTAAAAAAATGCTTTTTTTCCACAATCACCAATTAATAATACTAACAAATAACCAAATGTGTGTGCTATTTCTTTGTCCAATTAAATTTCGTTACAGTGTGATTTTAAAGTGTGCTATTTCGCTGTCCATGGCTGTATATACTACGTTATAGTATTAATTCTAATAGCGAATAAAACAAATTTAATTCCCATCATTGACTTTTATTTTAAAAAATCTGATTCGATTTATTGGAGTTATTAAACCAATAAATTTCGAGCACTAACTACCTCCAACCAGAAAAAGGGGATGGCAATTTCCACACAGTTTACTTCTCTAATCAATGGGGTATTGTATATAATATTCAATTTCTTTCCCTTCATTTAATGAAAATACTTTAGTAAGTTTAAAATTTTAAAAAAAAATATATTTCTTTTTAAAAATCTTAATTTACATTTTATGCTGGCGTTTGTGCATACACTCTATTCAATACCCGTTCGCTTTGAAATTTCTACTCCCCTGTAGGCTATAAATTATGCAGCATACATTTAGGGTGCCTCGTACATTGCTAATCGGAATGTTGTGAAGAGCAAGTTTTTGCCATCAATGCGTACTGTTGATATGGCAAGTAATGTCGTGCATCTATAATGACCAAAGTCAACTGGATTACAATTTATTGGCAATACTTTAGTAATTATATTATTATATAAATTAGTACCCGCTCATTTGTTCATACGTAAGTACATATTTGATCTTGTTTATTGTGATTGCAATAATTATTATCCCAACGGCATTTCTTAGTTCACCTTTCTAGTGGTTTGCATATTATATTTAGTATTTTAATTATGCCAGGTCTAATAAAATACATTTCAAATCGATTTGCTGTAATCGCTGATTGTGAAATGTGGCTAGAATATTGTGTAAAACTTGATATGCTTACGTAGGTTTTTCGCTAGTTGGCGCGTAGTTCTAGTTTTATTCGTCGCATCGGGTCATGCCTTTTTGGAAAGATCAATTCACGCGCTAACACGTGTTTGATTGATTGTCATTTCTTTTAAGTTGTTCGTGAGTTATAACGTCGCAAACATGGAGCAAAATAAAGAGAAAATACGGCATATTTTACAGTACTACTACGATAAAGGCAAAAATGCATCTCAAGCCGCCAATAAAATTTGAGCAGTTTATGGTCCCGATACAGTTTCCATTTCCACCGCACAACGATGGTTTCAACGTTTTCGTTATGGTGTAGAGGTGGTCGAAGATGCGCCACGCTCCGGAAGGCTTGTCATCGAAAATTGCGATAAAATCGCTGAATTGGTCGAAAGAGACCGGCATAGTAGTCATCAAACCGTTATACAACATTTGAAGAGGCTTGGAGTCACTAACAAGCTCGATGTATGGGTGTCACACGAATTGATTCAATAAAAATACCGCAAGACTTTTTTGACAACCCATTATTTCGGGATTTGACAACCCTTGAGGTAAATCGTGGATTTATCCGTGGTTGAATGGTTGTCTGATTTTAGAGCAGTAAATTCTAAGTACATAATCATTTTGTTTGCCAGTTGCCTTTCAAGAAATCACGAAAACTGCTAATGGCGGAGCACTCCTCAACACTAAAATGTGAGCTCTCACACATCGACTGAAACAACTGCATTTTTGAGCTTTCCAAACATCGATCTGAAAAAATACTTCCTCTTATTTATTCGTAATAAGAAAACTAAGAGGTCAACGTTTTAAGACACATAAAGAGACGGTTGATGGGTTCAGAACACATGTCTTGGACTTACGTCAGTCAGAGTGGAAAAAGTGCTTCGAAAATTGGTCGAGTGCTTCGAAAATTGGTAGTGGAGAATATTAAAAAAAAAAATAAAGCAATTTTTGATGATGAAAATTTTGTTTTCGTCTCGAATGCCGAAATGTAAAAGGCAACATACATAAACCACGTTAGTATTTAAGTCAACATTCAAGTATTGCAAACATAAACTTAGATATTGTTAGAGAGGTATTTGCTCATTATCTAGTTGTCTAGGACTAGAAGTTATGGTTTCAATTATATTTTCAATTAATATAAACAATGAAGGAAACAGTTATTAAGTGTGACAACATCTTGTTTCGCTGTCATGGAAGCAGCAATAAATGTTACTGAATCGATGAAAAGGGGTACAGCTGCATATAAATATGCAAATATTGGGTAGTCGGAAAAGTCTTCTTGTTGTCAATAGATTTCATTGCAGTCGTATATCTTCAGCGTTATCAATCACATTGTATCATACCATAACATTGTGTCCATTATTGTATGGAATAATGCCTCTAGCAGGAAAATGGCTAAAAGTGGTCGATCAAAATGGTACACATTTGTTTATTCAACTATTATTATAAATATAAAAAAATAAGTTGAAATTTTTTTAGTAATACGAATGGACTTTGTCGACTACCCAATATTTGCGTACTCCAGCAGATAGAAAAATGTTGAGCTTTGATTGAAATTGGTATGTAACAATAGATAGTAGACTTCAACATTTAAAAAAAAAATGGTTAAAAAACTTTATAGAATTTTAAGTTTACTATGGATAAATAATATGATCAATTTTAATATTGTGCTATATGAAAAAGAGGGGTGGTAGTAGTGCGATTTCGTCCATTTTCAAAATGCATATTTATTGACATAATCAATGTTCCTTCAGGCGTTCCACAAGGTAGCCATCTTGGTCCAATTCTGTTCTTGGTATTTATTGATGACATATCATCTGTTGTTAAGTTTTCAAAAGTTTTATTATATGCTGACGATGTAAAACTTTTTAAAACGTATACTTCAAACAGCGAAAGATGTCAGTTGCAACCAGACTTAAACAACCTAGTTTCTTGGTGTGATAGAAATGACATGCCATTGAACCTGGACCAAAAGCTCAATTTTCATCTTCACGCATCTTCCACGGTTTTTAAAGCTAAAGGCGCTCTTAGTTTTGTTAAACGTTGATCTAAAGAATTTAGAGATCCGTTTGCTACAAAAATTCTTTTTACATCTCTGGTGATGCCTATATTAGAGTATGCTTCTGTGGTTTGGAACCCTAGTTACCAAGTCCATTCAGATAAGTTAGAGTCCGTTCAAAAACAATTTTTACTTTTTGCCTTAAATCATTTGCATTGGGATTCCAGTTTAAATCTTCCCCCTTACACTAACCGCTTAAAACTTATAAATCTCCCGACACTCGCTAGTCGTAGGGAGATGCTTGGTATAATATTTCTTGTAAAACTCATGAATGGGTCAGTCTGTATCCCATCTCTCTTATCTGATATTAATTTTAACATTCCCGCTCGCTCTACCAGGCAGTTTAGACCCTTACTTTTAAAATTTTCTAGAACAAATTTCGAGTTAAACGAACCATTCCGCCGTATATGTCATGATTTCAATTCTCATTCCAGCACATTTGATCTAACAGACCCACTCTTTACCATTAAAAAAATTATCTTATCTACTCTTAAAAACTCCAACCACACTTAAAATCATTTTTTATTACTCTGTTTTATTCGATATGGGAAAGATTTATATTCACTGAAAGGATTCTAAGCCGTGAGTTCAAACAATGAATTATCTTATATATCTAATTTATGATAAAATGATAACTATGTAAAACCTCTAAGGGGGTATTCTACTCTAGAAATAAAATTTTGGGCAGTTTTTTGAATTTTATTTAAAAAAAAAAAAACCAAAAATATTTTTAGTATCCTTTTTGTTATGGTGTTTTTAATGATAAAAATACAGAAAAAATTTTACAAAAAAATATTAAAAACTAAAATAATTAGAGGGGGGAAGAGACAGGTGCCAAAAACAGGCTCATCCTGGTAACATTGATTCTGACTCTCCTGGTGGTCTAAAAAAAAAAAAAAATCAAAGGAAATTCTTAATCAGTAAGGATGCTGTAATAGTCCGGGAACACGAAAAATTTTTTTTTTTTAAAAAATGGCGACAGTCTAAAAATAAAAATCATTTTATACGCTTTTTTTTTGAAATTCCTAAACTTTTTTAAAATATTAAAAACAAAAATTTTGACACGATGCTGGTAGGAACGATAAAGGATTATATGAAGAAGGTTCACACAAAATTTCAAGTAAATCGGTTGTATAGAACTTGAGATAGTGCCGGTACCGTGTGGAAAAAAGTAGTTTCGCGAAAAACGCGTTTAAAGTTTAGGCGTCAATTCTAGTGAACACGGACGCCACCTCACAAAATCGGCTGTATCTCCGAAAATAAGTCGAATTTTGAAAAATCCTTCCAAGGTCATATTTTTGAAAGTCTAAGCTTTAAATATATGAAAAAAATCGAATTTTTCAAAATTCTAGAGTAGAATACCCCCATAATGCGTTCGGAATCGAAATACCGATCAAATTATATGAAGCTATACACAGAGGACTTGTTACGATAATTGCTTTGCAAACAAGCCACTTTAATATACATAGCTAGCCACTTTAATATACATAGCTAGCGCTAAAAAATAAAATTTTTTTCAAGCGTATCAAAAACTTACGGGTTTTTGGACAGCAAGTTCACAGATTTTTCACCACGATAATGCGCCGTCACATTCTAGCACGATTGCGGCTGACTTTTTGGCCAAACAAGAAACGAGAGTCATCGGTTAGCAACCGTGTTCGCTAAATTTGGCTCCCACATACTTTTTCCTAATTCCAAAATTTAAAAATCGGCTTCGGGGATCGTGCTATGAGCCCATCAAAATCATTAAAAATTTAAATTAAGCTTTAGTATGCTTGGTATGCTCAGGAACCTAATTTGAAGGCGATTAAACAGATTTGTATTAAAATACGTAAAAATGTTTTCTTTTGTATGAAATTGGATAACAACCACTCCCACAACACAAAGAAAAGTTAAACTACAAACAAGGTGATAACTTCCTAACGAAAAAGTTCTGGCATTTTAAAACTAAACAACGAGCGTGGCACCATCGACTTTTTAAAGGGTAACCTGGGTTTACGGGTTTCAAAACTTTGAACTTTTTTATTGTCTTATTAAATACTACAACAGCTCTAGAATATTGTCCTACATTTTCAAGTTGATGCGAGTAACAGTTTCGGAGATAGAGCTTTGAGAACTTGTGCGCTCGAGGCTAGCTAGGCTAAGTGTGCCGTCTTTAAACGAGTTTTTCTCGAGACTGTGTTTAAACGAGATTTTCTCGAGAGTGTGTTTTTGAAGTTGATTGGCAAGATTCCTCCAGAACTAACCGATTTTCGTGAACTATTATACATATATTTGAGATACTAGTCTTGGATGAAGGATTTATTTTTTTTTTATTACAACTATTTGAAAAAAATTTCGCGAAATTTTCTTTTTTTGTAAAAATATCTCTCACAAAACAAACTTTCAGTTTTTTTCTTTCTACAACTTATTTATTAAGCCTTTAACTAAAGCCCATATTTTTCACTATAAATGATCCTGTAAGTGGTAATCTTGCTATCATGGGTGCTTCTATTTTCCCAGGGGTCACTGAAAATATTTTTTTCAAAAGTTTCAGCATTTTTTGTTAATCGTGCATATTAGTAACAATAAAAGGTTGTAACAAAATATTTAATTTCTTATATGAGAAAAAAATGTTGAAAAAGTAGCCGAGAAAACTAATTTAACCCTTTAAAAAAACGTTTTGTGTAGTGGCTGATATAAGAATTTCTACCAAAAAAAATAATAATAATAATAATAATAATAATAATAATAATAATAATAATAATAATAATAATAATAATAATAATAATAATAATAATAATAATAATAATAATCATAATAATAATAATAATAATAATAACAATAATAATACCCAACGATTACTCTCCTCCCGCCCAACCGACGCGAGGGGCGCAATCCGCGAACGAGCGGAATTAGCCGATTCATAAAAGGCAAGAGAGTTTTAAGCGTTGCGATCTTAAGCTGCTCGGCTACAGAAACAAAAATTTCAACAGCCAAAATTAAGGTTAAATTAAAGTTTATAATTTTTAAATGTTACTTGTTAAACAAAAATATTCAATAAAAAACAAAAATTTGTTTAC
>CM050323.1:222545-241485 GCA_027475135.1 Bactrocera correcta | reverse complement strand
TCTATATGATGTAACAGCGTGTACTGGCTTACCCGGCTTGGGCATCATTATGACATCAGATAAATTCCAAAGCGATGGCACGTATCTTAGGTTTTTATTTGTTTTATTTGTTTATTAATATTTCTTGCAGCTTACCAGAGTGAATAGTCGGTGGATTTATCAGCTGTGAGCTTAGCCAGATAAGTTTTGAAGGAAAAATGTTTAAACTCTTTAATTAGTGCTCTTAGTTTCGCTGTACATTTATTCATTATTCTCAGTTTTGAGAGCAGAGGACTTAATTTGCTACCATCTCCGTCGAAGCTTGCGCTTTTTATGGATACTTTCTAAGATGTGTTTTTGATATTTGGTACCACTTAGATTCACGCGGGTATTTGGTATACTCCACGCAGCGTTTTAAATTATTTTTGTGAAATCTTTATCCTCACAGTCCAACTCGATACCAGTCGCTATGTGCTTAAGCTTTGGGTCGACTTTATTCAATATACTTTTAAATTTATACCAATTGGTATGTTTATTACATAACGTTGGCTTGGCGGCCGAAATATTTGGCTTTTCATATATAGTTAGTAGCACTGGAGAATGGTCAGAGCTTAGGTCTGAGCAATCTTTAATACATAAACTGAGTTGCGGTATTTTATTGATTATAAAGAAGTCAAGAAGGTCTGGCAATTTCTGTATATCTGTAGACCAATAAGTGGATTTTCCTGTAGAAACAAAATTGCATCCAACTGCTGCTATAGGTTTGAGAAGTTCTCGACCTTTGGTTGTAGTTAAACGAGATCCCCAATGAGTGTGTTTTGTGTTAAAGTCGCCACCAATGATATGCCTCCCGCCATATTTCTTTAATAAATTCATATACGTTTCTATTTTTATATTATGTCTAAGTGAACTATACTGAGCAATAAGATACAATGGGTGCTTAGGAAATTTAACTGAACTTGTTGTAGCTTGAATTTCTTCCATCTTAATCGGATCTTCCTCGCAGTGTTCAATATTGCTTTTAATAATTATAGCGCTCACTCCTCGTGCTGAGTTTGCCGGGTGTGGTGTGTGATATATTCATAATTTTTAAATTTTAAAAATGATTGGTTCGTAAAATTCGTTTTCGGTTCGTTTCAGATAATAGACATATGTATATTATATCAACATTTCTGTCGTGTAGAATAACTTCTAATTCATTTTTACTTTTGGAAAGACCTTTAGCGTTCCATAGCATTATTCTCAAAGAGTTACTGTTCATCAATAAATTGTAGATGGTACTCAAGAGCGTTGAGCCGCTGATTAAAGGACTTAAATAGTTTCTCTTGCTCAATAGTAGGATGTTTGCCTCCACATTTCACACACCTCGATTGCTTACCACAGAAGTTTTTAGTATCTCCAAAAGCTTGACAGTTTTTGCACTGTGGAATTAATTTAGATGCTTTAATAGACTCAACTTTGACAACGGTACTAAGAATGGTTTTGATCTGGTGAATTTTCTTAATGTCTTCGGTGGCATCAAATACTACTATAAACATATCTAACGGTTCTTTAGTCTTCCATTTAAGCTTATTAATTGCATTTATGACCTTAAAACCTTGAGATTTTAGATCATTTAAAATAGATTGTGTATCGTATGAGTGGTGTAAATTTTTTATCATTACCTTTATTGGCCTCTCGTAGCTAAACCAAGTTTTCATTAGATAAGTACTTTGTTATTGTGCGATAGTTGTTTGAATCGAAGACATTAAGTTTTTACGCCGTTGCTCAAAAGCTTTATTAAAAAGTTCTTAATTAGATCTATAATATTAGAAATTAATTTATATTTATATTTTTTCGAAGGGCTGACAATTGTTGTAGAAGTATCAGCTTTGCGTTTGTTTGAAGAGCGCTATTTTTTGAGTATCCACTCAGTTTCTTTAGCTAGCTCATCTTCATCGGTTTCGCATATTTGATCTACATTCATACTAGAAGGGTTTGCTTCAACACTCACATGTTTGCTTTTACTAGATTTTAGTTCTTCGTTTTCTCTTTTTAACTTTATGTTATCTTTATGTAACTGATTGCACCTCGCCTCCAAAGGTCTAAGCCTCTCATTTATAAGTGAGATAGTTTTTTTTAATTCTCCAATTTTATTTACTCTAAATGAGCTGAGACTCTTTCTCGGCGTCACCTTATGAATTCATTCTTCAGCCATTTTTATTCTTTAATGATTTCTCTACTGGGTATTAGAAACCTGCCGTTTGGTTGATAATGCAGTTATGCAGTTTTAACAAGAAGTTTTTTTTTTTTAATTGACCAGTATGGCAGAGCTGATTTCAATTGGAAATTCTTAAAACAGAATAGCTGATTTTGTATCCGCAGAAATAACGTGTAAAAGGAACAGCTGATGAGCACTGTTTTCCCCGGGAAAATAATTATTTTAGTGTTTATTTGATTTGTTATTGTTTAAGAACAAAAAATAAATATGCGATTTGATTTGAATGATTTTTACCAATTTCTACCACTAATCCAAGGAAATAGATGTGTACCGTGTTGACAACATCAATGTCTCCCACGACGCACACCCCCACGAATTATCACAGATTAGTTTATTTGCAAACTGTCGCGTTGCGGAGAACACTTGAATGTTGACCGCACTCAATGATAAAATTGATGCTAATGGTAATAGGCGTTAGTGCATCTCGGTATCGGAGGTTTGCCTTAGTAAAATACCCGTACTGGCCGTTTGGGAGGTGCACTAAAAGATGAGTCACTATTATATGTATTTCATATATGGACTTGTAAACTAAGTACCTACGATGAAAATGGCCTGGTCACCTTATTTACGAATATGTATGTATTTACTCATATATTTAAGGGGTTATATACGGTTAGAATTTTTATTTATATTCTTAATGTACATATATTTAAGAACACATCCACAAAATTTCATAAAGTTCCGGTGAATATTTTCGAAGTTACACGCAAATTTAAAAAAGGCGTTTCGAATGTACATATTTAAATTGCATTCAAAACTTTAAATGCTTTTTTTCTTCAAAATGATGTTTTTAAAGTCGGTGATCAACATTACTGGAAAACGGCTAAACCGATTAGTCCCAAACTTTAACAGAAGCTCCTTAAAAATATTTTTTAGTAATTAATCAGAGACCTATTCTTACCGATAATTTTTTTATAAACAATGAAAAGCCGAAATTTTGTTCAAAAATCGATTTTTTTTGAGAAACCGCCATTTTGTCAAAAAAATGTATCTTGCTTAATTCTTCGATTAATTACTACATTTAACATTACTTTAACTAAATCTGTTTAGTTTTTTTATTTCAGAGGATCCAGTTCTGATTTATAGTGGTCACCGCAAAACGTCATTTTTTGAGAAGAGCTCCCGGAGATGAGCTGTAGTTCGATTAAAAATAAATATTTTTACTAATAGTTACTAAGTCTAAAAATACATATATGAAAATGCGTCTTGGAGGACCACCATGTGATCAAGTTAACATTGGCGTCGTTTATAATGGTGCCATGGAGCGGTTTGTAACTCTCGGTACAAAACTTGCTCTGATTCAGAGCTAACTATGCAGCTCAGACACACGCTCTCCATCTTTCGATGCGTATCCACCAAGAATTGGACCTATTGTATGAAATAAGTAATAGCCCATGCAGGATAATTTTTTATCTGCGTTGATTTGAGGGATATTAAATTGATATCCCTCTTATCAATGGATACTGTAGGTCATCATAATATTGGTGATTGTATGCAACCTTGGCGAGAGAGTCATCGTACTTCCGCAGCACGATACCTCTCTCTGCTATATGGTCAGCGTCCGCAACCACAGTTACGACCTCGACGACCGCCAGTACGTTCTAGCGGCACAGATGTTACCCGATTATATGTTGGAAAACGAACTCCTTGAGTTTCCAGTAATTTGTCACTCCTTTATTAATAAATTCAATATTATTTGATTTATACAAAAAAAGATATGTACTTGCATCGAAATACATAATAAGATAATAAAATATTTGAATATAATTTTTTTGTTTAATATTAGGTTGTCAGATGTGTCCATTCCGCCTTTTTGTTTTTTGAATTTCGCGTAGAGATGGCGATCTGAGATCGATTAATCGAAAAATCGATTTTTCTAACCAATAAAATCGATTTTTTAAATCGATATGTAGTACTGGATCGATACATCACCATTTTAAATCGGCATTCGATTTTTTTTGTTTTTGAATTAACCATACAATTAGTTGTAGGTGCCCGTATTACAAGAGTGCTGCCGGTTAATTACTCAGAAACTCATGAGTTGGCTGTGTGTTTAATTTCCTTCGCCTCACTTCTGTTCCATAAAAAAAGTTACGTTTATAATCTATGACTTTTTTTATCTGTTCGGTCATTGCGTCACCACATCATTCGATTAATTTGTTTGTTGTTTGTTCGTTTTTTGACTAAGTGACTGTTTATTAAGCATACTGTGAACAACGGAATAAATATAGATTTTTATGTAGAGTTTGTTGCGGAATAATAACTATTTGAGAGTACGAAAGTAAAGCGCTCCTTATTTTTATTTGATGCTATAATTTTCAGTTTGTTCTGCAAAGCTCCCATCATTTTTATACCCTGAACAGGGTATATTAAGTTTGTCACGATGTTTGTAACACCCAGAAGGAAGCGTCGGAGACCCTATAAAGTATATATATAAATGATCAGTATGTTGAGCTGAGTCGATTTAGCCATGTCCGTCTGTCTGTCCGTCCGTCTGTCTGTATATATACGAACTAGCCTCTCAGTTTTTAAGATATCCTTTTGAAATTTTGCATACGTCATTTTCTCTTCAAGAAGCTGCTCATTTGTCGGAACGGCTGATATCGGACCACTATAACATATAGCTGCCATATAAACTGAACGATCGGAATCAAGTTCTTATATGGAAAACTTTCACATTTGATAATTTATCTTCACCAAATTTGGTATAGACTATTTTCTCGGGCAATAATGTAATCTCCGAAGAAATTGTTCAGATCGGTTAACTATAGCATATATCTGCCATACAAACTGAACGATCGGAATCAAGTTATTGTATGGACAACTTTCACATTTGGCAAGATATATTCACGAAATTTGGTATAGATTATTTTTTAAGGCAACAATTTAATCTCTAAAAAACTTGTTCAGAACAGGTTACTATAGCATATAGCTTCCATACAAACTGGTCACATAGTTACTAACAGAAATGCACCTGTGAAGGGTATTTTGCTTCGGTGCAACCAAAGTTAACGTTTTTTCTTGTTTATTTACATAACTACTGATTTTACTCGAATTTTATTTTAATCAACTTACGTTTTCATAATATAGTTTTTTCTCGTAAGTAAAAGTGCTGCTAAGTAAGACCGCTGGGTGAGGGATGGGATAATATTTGATGCTAATGGGAATAAGAATTGATGCTAATTATAGCTAATAGGATTTTGAATATCACCCAAAGCTAGTATATAACTAGTTACTAAGTTTCATTGTTTATAAAGTTTAATAAGAAACTAATGTATTTTTCAGCATGTCGGGTAAAAGTGATCTATCAATCATTTCATAAAAAAAGACTTAGGAGGCACATGCAAATATTGTCACCAGGAAGTAAAAACTAAGGAAAACACAACAAACTTGCGTAATCATTTACTAAGACGATATCTAATAATTAACACTGTAAGTCTTAAAAAGAAGAGTGAGAGTGAAAGTGGTGGTGCTGGTGGTAGTAAATGTGATAATGCACGAAATGGTGAAGAAAATGAATAAGTTAGTGCTGTATTTCTTATACCAGATTCCTTATTTTCCAATTTGCTGAGTTTGAAAAAAATAAATCAAAATAACTATGCTTTTTTTTATTTTAGGTTGTTGATAACATGATTTTAGACATCGTGTCAGTTCCAGATTCGCAAAATGCTGATAATACAGATACTGAAAGCGGGGCTTCTTCTGCTGCCTTTCTATCAGTCTTAAAACAGCAAACATTGACATTCTGCTTAACAAATATAAAATCATTTGGAGGTAAGACTTGATACAAATCTTTTTTCAATCAATATTCATGAAAATCAGATGCATACAGAACCGAAAATTGTAACTTTTATTAATTTTCAGATAATGGTGTTAAGCGTGGTCAAATAACAAATGCAATAGTCTTCATGATAGCAAAGGATGGTTTACCTCTCAACACTGTGGAAAAACAGAATTTCAATATTTAATGAAAGTAGTAGCACCGCTTTATAAAGTTCCAGCCAGAAAAACAATTACTCAAATCATTGACGATAAATATGACATTCTTCCGACACAACTGAAATTAAAAATACTAGAAGTAGAAGCATTATCTGTAACTGCAGATGTTTGGACTGACTCGCATAATAGTCAAAGCTACTTAGGCTTAACTGGTCATTGTATATCTTCTTCTTTACTGGCGTAGACACCGCTTACGCGATTATAGCCGAGACAACAACAGCGCGCCAGTCGTTTCTTCTCTTCGCTACGTGGCGCCAATTGGATATTCCAAGCGAGGCCAGGTCCTTCTCCACTTGGTCCTTCCAACGAAGTGGAGGTCTTCCTCTTCCTCTGCTTCCTGCGGCGGGTACTGCGTCGAATACTTTCAGAGCTGGAGTGTTTTCATCCATCCGGACAACATGACCTAGCCAGCGTAGCCGCTGTCTTTTAATTCGCTGAACTATGTCAATGTCGTCGAATATCTCGTACAGCTCATCGTTCCATCGAATACGATATTCGCCGTGGCTAACGCGCAAAGGACCATAAATCTTTCGCAAAACCTTTCTCTCGAAAACTCGCAACGTCGACTCATCAGTTGTTGAGATCGTCCAAGCCTCTGCAGCATATAGCAGGACGGGAATTATGAGTGACTTATAGAGTTTGGTTTTTGTTTGTCGAGAGAGGACTTTGCTTCTCAATTGCCTACTTAGTCCGAAGTAGCACCTGTTGGCAAGAGTTATTCTGCGTTGGGTTTCCAGGCTGACATTGTTGGTGTTGTTTACGCTGGTTCCAAGATAGACGAAATTATCTACAACTTCAAAGTTATGACTGTCAACAGTGACGTGAGTGCCAAGTCGCGAGTGCAACGACTGTTTGTTTGATGATAGGAGATATTTCGTCTTGCCCTCGTTCACTGCCAGACCCATTTCTTTTGCTTCCTTGTCCAGTCTGGAGAAAGCAGAACTAACGGCGCGGGTGTTGAGGCCGATGATATCAATATCTCGGTATCTATCCCATCCCGCACGTATTGTGGTCGATCGTAACGTTGCGAGGTAGGCAGCCTGTTTTCTCTCCGCTACGACACGGCACTCCTCGTCGTACCAGCTGTTCTTTTGCACTTTCCGAAAACCAATGGTTTCGGTTGCAGCTGTACGTAAGGAGTTTGAAATGCCGTCCCACAGTTCCCTTATACCGAGTTGTTGACGAGTGCTCTCAGAAAGCAGGAGTGCAAGCCGAGTAGAAAAACGTTCGGCTGTCTGTTGTGATTGCAGCTTCTCGTGCGTTTTTTGCTGCACAGAGGCGGGTTTGAATTTTGGCTGCAACAATATAGTGGTCCGAGTCGATGTTAGGACCCCGGAGCGGACGCACATCTAAAACACTGGAGACGTGTCTTCCGTCTATCACAACATGATCGATCTGGTTGGTAGTTTTTCGATCCGGAGACAGCCAGGTAGCTTGATGTATCTTCTTATGCTGGAATCTAGTACTACAGATAACCATATTTCGGGCCCCGGCGAAGTCGATCAGCCTCAACCCATTTGGGGATGTTTCCTCGTGGAGGCTGAATTTACCGACCGTAGTGCCAAAGATACCTTCCTTGCCCACCCTGGCATTGAAGTCGCCAAGCACGATTTTGATATCGTGGCGGGGGCATCTCTCATAAGTGCGCTATCGAAATAAAAGATCTTATAAATGTATTAAGACCTTTAGAAGTCATAACAAAAGAAATTTCGGGAGAAAATTATGTTACAGCCAGTAAAATCATACCAATAGTATCTTGCCTGACTGAAACATATAATAAAATGAAAACATGAACTGATATTGATGGTAAAACTAGAATTTTAACTGTGGAGGGCTTAAAAGAAAGATTTGGGAGTGTCTAGCAAGTTTATTTGTTGGCTGCTGCGACCATTTTGAATCCAAGATTTTAAAAAATTTGATTTTCTGACCAAGTAGCTTGTTCACGAGCAATAAATAGAATCAACACTTCAATTTTAGATAATACTCGGCAACAACATCCATAAAATAATATTGAGGAAGTCGACGCAATAGAAGGGACAGATAACGATATGAAAAAAGGAATTTGGGATTTTCATAAGCTGCTTGTAAAAAAGCAACTTTCTGTGTACAATGCACTTGCACAGGAACGTCAAGGCTTAAATGAAGAATTCAAACATTACTCCTCGCAAGCAGTTGTGCACTTGAAGTATGACCCTATACTTTACTAGCAAGAACAAAAAAACTCTATTTATCACCACGTTCACTCAATAGCCATGATGTATATGAGTATTGTGGGATCATCTGTTCCTGTTGCCTTTTTTCAATTGCCGGAAACATCGCAAGTGATGAGCGGAGCCGCTTCGATCCCAGTAGACTTGACAGACTGTTTATTTTGTTTTTAAAAAGTTTAAATATTAATCATTGGGAACTATAAGCTAAATTATCTATTTGCTTTGTAACGTAAAACTTGTCAATTTCGAAAATAAATGTCTCGTTCTATCGGATCTGATACTTTGATATGGTAGTAAAAATAATGGTTATTATCGAAGTCCCTGACTTTAATAATTAAAGATCGGTAATTATAACATTCGTCTTATTTTTAATGAAATTGATTAATACTTATATTGTAATATAAAATTGGAAAAAAGATCGATTTTTTGGAAATCGATGTTTTAGATCTCGATTTTTTTGTGGATCGATTTTTTTCGGAATGCATCGCCATCCCTAATTTCGCGGCTATGTATAAAGCGTTACAGAGCTCGTATCTGGCAATACTATACATCTTTGAAAGGTCTTGACATAACCTACAAAACGACGCTATGCATGATTAGTTTGGATATTGCGTCCAACAACATGGAGTTCACTAACGCCGAAATTCGCGCTATATTAAAGTTTTCCTTCGTTAAAGGGAAATCCGCTAGAGAGAGAGTTCCGTGAGATTTATTTAGTTCTTTTATTATAACATCCAAGAAAATAATTATTCATTGTTTGACTGGGATATGTACCTATTTAAACAAATAACAAAGTATAGTACATTAAACAGAAATTACGAACTAATAAAAACTTCTTGCTTATCACCAGAATATTTCTTAAAATAATTCTGTTAAAATAAAATATGCAACTTCATTTTACTTTAAGCTACTTATTATTTAACGAGCTCCTAAAACCAAAGATTTTAAGATCTTTTATTTCTTAAGGAACTTCCCAACATAAAACCACAAAAAAAAGAATATGGTATTTGTTTAAAAGTCGATAAATAGAACTTAAAAATGATTTGTCCCATAAAAATAAGAGTGATATACATACATATGTTCATGAGGGTCAAAAGTGAGTCAACATTTCTGTTTAAAATTCATTGCTTGGAGATACCGTTATATTTCAACAAGTTTTTGCATGCACATTGGTTGGTAAATTAAATTCGGCATTTTCCTTCTTCATTCGTAGTTGTTATTTAAAGTGAAACAGTCAGTGAGCTAAACAAATTAATATTGTATATAAAATCATGAGAACCGAAATATCCTTGGAAACCAGGAAAATCATTATTGATTTAAAGAAAAATGGAAACATCTCACATCTATAAAAAAATCGTGGATAAATTTAAAAACCATAAGCAATTAGAAAACTTTAACCGATCAGGCCGACCAAACCGGCTCAATGAAAGGGAAGTAAGGCAAATAATATCTACAGTTAAACAGAAACCTGGTAGTAGTGCAGTAGAGATTGCGAAAGACATCGCAACGGAATCCGAAAAAACCGTAAGTGCCAGCACAATCAGAAGAATTTTGCATATAGATGGGTTTCATAGTCGCCGACCGCGAAAGAAGCCATTTATTTCAAAAGTTAACAAAGCGAAACGATTAAATTATGCCCTAAAATACTAAAACAAAGTTTTTTTTCTGGAGTACTGAAGAACAGAAAAGTTAGGCGAAAAAATAATGCAGAATACAATGAACCAAATCTACAAACTAAGGTAAAGCATGGTACACTAAGGTACAGCTTCCGGAGTTGGTGAACATGCTTTTATTGAATCCACAATGAATGCGCGAGGTTACTTGGAGGTATTAAAATGCAATGTTGCTCCAAGCGTTGCTATATTGGACTTCTAGCTATTGGATCTTTCACCATGACTTCACGCTTAGCGAAGGAATGTCTACATCGAACACCAAAACGGCTGGACCACCCCCCTCAATCCCCAGACCTAAACCTAAACCAGATAGTCCGGACCGGCAAATACGAAAAAACAAAAACATTTAAGGTAAAGAGTCCCTTAAAGCTGTATTGCTGGAGGAGTGGAGAAAAATACCAGGGGAGTACACAAAAAAGCTGATAGAGTCGATGCCACGAAGACTAGAAGAAGTAATTAAGGCTAAAGGAGGCAAACCAAATACTAAATTGCATAAAAATATACATTTATTCTTTTATTTTAATTTTAAACAGAAGTGTTGACTCACTTTTGACACTCATATTAGCTTTAATGGTTTTGGAGATGTATTCATAAAACCATGTCCACCTTTGAGTAATTTTGCACCAAATAACAGTTTTCTATCTTGGTTTTCGGTTTAGCCATGACAATCTGGTTTTTGGTTAATAACATTTTGTGGGTATGACAATGGTCCGATTACGCTCATCTACCAACTTGTCCTTACGTTTTTGCCATGAAATACGTGTACAGAGTTTCATTACAACATATAAATTTTTACTCAAGCTCAAGCTTGCATGCAAAGACGCACCGATAGACAGACAGTCACTCGAATTTCTCTCCGATTGCCATGTATAAACAACTCCTTATCTATCTTTCTTAGTTTTAGGTGCTACGCACAATCGTTAAGTAAACAAAATTATTATCTGTAGCAACATAGCAACATGTTGCAAGAGTATACTGGTAAACTTGAGACCACACTTGCACAAAACTTTATGCGTAATATAATATTATATACAGATTACACCACTGACGTCACAAAAGCACGATATGTTTTGTAATGTTGTGACACAAGGCAATAAGACGGAGCAGTCGGATGGAAGCAATAAAATTTCGTAATAAAGACGCAACAAGTAAACGGCGATATGAACATTTATACTGTTTATCTCCTGCTCTCTTTGCACATTTAAAAGTTTGGCGTGACTAAAAATAATAGTAGGAAAAATAAAAACTAAAGTTGGAATCACAATAATATAAAATAAAAAGAAAATGTTAAAAAAATAGACCATTAACTGGAGCGTTCGCAATGAGTAAAAGTAATAACAACTCATACATATAAGGGGCCATCCATAAATTACGTCACACCTTGAAGGGGGGGGAGGGTATCATTCAGAAGTGACATTGTGTGACAAGGGGCAGGGAGGGGTCAAAAGCTTTGTGACATCACATTTCAAAATTTAGAGCAATATTGTTCCCCGCTCAGCTGCGCTCCTGGGTGCTAGACGACTGGCAAACTCTGTTATGTTTGTGTGGCGTGGTTTTACCGCTGTGTATGCAAGGATACGAAGAAATCAGACAAGCAGACCAAACAACAACAAGCATGCATACGCAGCGGTAAAACCACGTCACCGCCGGCAGAACAGAGCAGCCAGTCGTCTAGCACAACATTACAATAGAGTTTGTGTGGCGTGGTTTTACCGCTGTGCGATGGCACTTGTCAGTCTTGCAACCAACAACAAGCATGCATACACAGCGGTAAAACCACGCCACACAAACATTACAACAGAGTTTGTGTGGCGTGGTTTTACCGCTGTGTATGCATGCTTTTTGTTGGTTGCAAGACTGACAAGTGCCATCGCACATGCTTCGCGATGCTTCTATTCGTTTCCATTGTTTACTTGACAATTGTCTTCTGCCGTATAACAGCCGCTGCGTATGCATGCTTGTTGTTGTTTCGTCTGCTTGTCTGATTTCTTCGTATCCGTGGTTATCCCGTTGTATTGTTTGTGTGGCGTGGTTTTACTGCTGCGTATGCATGCTTGTTGTTGGTTGCAAGACTGACAAGTGCCGTCGCACATGCTCCGCGACGCTTCTATTCGTTTCCATTGTTTACTTGACAATTGTCTTCTGCCGTGTAACAATCATAAATTTCGAAGTCATAGTATTCTGTAGTATTTTCAATTGGTTAAGTGCTTACAAAATGAACAAAAAAATTGATTTAGGTAACCTGTACCGAAGATTATTTGATGCCTACAGTGCAGCTTATGCTGATAAGAAAAAACAAATTATACAAGACGAGGTTAACATCTTATGGAAAAATTTAAAAAGTGGTGATAATATTGAAGATGAAACGGAAACAAAAATCAAAGAATTGCAAATAAAATTGACGAAAAAAAAAGCGACTCTCTTGAGTTTTTTTTCAAAAAATTCTTCGTCAAAATCATTGGTAGTAGTAAAGCCACAGGAAAGTAAAGTAAGTTTAAAATTTATTATTAAAATAACTAAACTCAATCAGTGTGACATGTACATATAACTTAGTTAGTTATAAATTAAACGATTACCACATCTTTTGTGTTTGTTTTTTCGAGGTCTTGTTCTTGGTTAATTTTTATGTATTGAGTAAAAACACGTCAAGGGGACCATTTTCCACTTGGTCATCGAAAAAATCAATGTTTATTGCAAAATACTGAAAAAAAATTTATGTTTTGAGGGAGAAGTCATTAAAATGTTCATTTGTTAATTTAAAAGTTAATAAAAATAATTAAAATTCATGCATATTTTCTGAAAATACAAGTATTGAACTATAACTCCTGAAAATTGTATCAAAAAATCATCAATAGTTTTTTTAATTGTTAATTTTTTAACTAAAAGCAGTAAAAATTTTCAAAAAAAAAAATTGTTGTTAAAATTAAAATTTAAAAAAACTGGGCGGGGGATTATTTGTTCATGGTGATTACTTTATGAAAAAATAATCACATTCAAATTCGATGACCAAATGGAAAATGGGGGGTCCACTTGACGTGTTTTTACTCATTATATGTTAACTTTTAATTTTAGGAGGTTATCGAAGAGAGTGAATCAGAAAAATCTAAAGATGTTATGGTTGAATTAAAAGGATGTCAATCTCTTCAAACAGTTTCTAAACCTACACCGAGTCAATATGCTTCTAAGAATAGGATTATTGTACTTGAATCTGAGCTTAATAGTTTAGTACTTGCACGCGATGCCGGTATAGGAACAGATGATGCTACGAAAAAAATAATGTCATTAAAAAAAGATATTGAAGCAGAAAAAACTGCATTGAAGAGAAAAATTGGTGCAGCGGAACGCCAAAAAAAAAGCCGTGATTCTAGAAAAGAAAAACTTTTAGAATTGAGTAAATGTAATCCTGAATTAGGAACTGCTTTAAAACTTCGAAATACTGTTGGTCGGCCTAGAGTAGAAGAAAATCAATCCGGTTTACTTGACGTAATAAAATCAATTGCACTCTTTGGTGGTGCAGCTGATGATCGACGTCGCACTGAAGTTATAAGATGTTGTAAAACACTAGATGACTTACAAGCTGAACTATCTAAGCAAGGTTATACTATTAGTCGGTCAGGATTATATTTGAGACTTCTTCCCAAGAGAGCTAATACAGAGGAAGATAAAAGACACGTCGTCACGGTTCCAGTCAAGTTGTGTAAGCCAGACTCTACACTGCACTCAAAGCATAAGGATGGAAAATTTTGTACAGCTACTATACGAAATCTCGAATCTGTGGCTTCAATTTTAGGTCCAGACCAAGTATTTTTTTTATCAATGGATGATAAGGCACGTGTACCTTTAGGCATTACAGCAGCAAATGCTCAAGCGCCAATATTAATGCACCTTGATTACCGTGTTCAATTGCCAGATCATGATTTTGTCGTCGCTGAAAAACATAAGCTTATTCCATCGGTGTATGCGGGAATTCTAATTAAAAAAGATGGTGAAGGGTCACCTGAAGCTGTAACATACTCGGGGCCTACATATGTAGCTATTCGTAGTGGAAAACATTCATCTTCCAATGCAGAGACTCATGCCACTGACGTTCACAAGCTTACTGAATTACCGATCTTTGAAAACATGATCCGAACTAGAGAAGGTTTTGTAAAACCGGTTTTTATTTTTACATGCGATGGTGGACCGGATGAAAATCCACGGTACGAGCGGGTTATAGTTTCAGCTTTACAACATTTTAAAGATTTTCATTTAGATGCAATTTATATAGCTACAAATGCCCCAGGAAGGAGTGCATTTAACAGAGTTGAACGACGCATGGCACCTCTCAGTCGCGAACTTACTGGTGTATTATTAAAACATGATGCTTTTGGGTCACATCTTGATTCAATTAATCGAACTACTGACTTAGATCTAGAAAAACGAAACTTCGAAAGTGCGGGCAATGTGTTGGCTGAGATTTGGAGCAAGTTGGTCATTGATAATTTTCCAGTCGTTGCTGAATATGTTGCACCAACTGTTACTAGACTGGATATTGAACAGGCTATGATGTTGAAAAATAATGCTACTTGGTATGCTAAACATGTACGTGAGTCACAATATTTTTTACAAATAGTTAAATGTGAAACTATTGCATGTTGCGGTGTAAGACGTTCTAGTCTTTGGAAATTATTAAAAGAAGGATTTTTACCACCACCTGTGTTAATTAAACAGACATCAGAAGGTTATGGAGTCACAGGGAGTGATGACAACGACGCTAAGTTTGCTCCATTATTACTACAGATGTTATTAAATCTCCAAGCATCATCCCATCTGAAACAAGTTCCATATGATAGTTATTGCCCTAGTGTCGAGTCATACTTATTTAAAAGATCGTGTAGCATATGTGGCATATATTTTTCTTCATATAAAGCCACCAATCAACACAAACAATCACATAAAAAACAAGAGCTGTTACCTATCGCGAAAATTCGTCCTCAAAGAATTGCGGCTAGACGTGCCCGAGAGATTCTCTGTTTAATAAATGATGACGATGCTTTATGGATGGAAGAAGACGATGTGGATACGAAAGATATTCCTGACATCCAAATTCAAAACGAAAATGATGTGCCTGATTTACCAGTAGTAAATGATATAAAGGAGTGGATCAAAAGTCCATGGACACAATATGATTACGTTTTGTATTTTTAATTAGCATAATTAAGTATCTTATTTCTTGACTAGTCATTCGTTGTCTCTATACTTTAATATTTAACTAAATGTTGATTTTATTAAAGATTATTCAATAAATATAATAATAAATAAAATAACCTGTTTTATTTTATTTAATTTTTTATTTTTATGATAAATCCATAAAATTGGAAAATGTGTGACGTCACGTCAGGGGGGGGGGCGAGTTCAAAATGTGACAACTTGTGACAAGGAGGGGGGGAGGGGTTAAAAAGTCCTTAAATTCGTGTGACGTAATTTATGGATGGCCCCTAACGCACATTGTGACTTACACTAAGTTTACACAAGAAAATATGCATGTCGGTCGATTTCAGTTGTTCATTTACTCTTTACATACCGGAGAACGAGACTAACTGAAGATGTTGCTGCACAATTGCCTTTCGGAAAGCCTGCTACTTGTCGACTAACTGTTAATTGTTTATTTGTTGTCTGTCTGTCTACTGACAGTACGAACCGACTCTATTTGCTGTTTGAGTGACTTCGGTTGATGACTGCCACTTATCGGCGGCATTGCGGCCAGGGGTAAGCAAGCTGCAGAGTTCTGACTTACAACAAAAATAGAAACTAAAATCACGACAAACACTGTAGTCCAGTTATTATAGTAAGTTCACCTCGGAATTCCATATACCCATTTATATGTCTGTAAATACTTGTATATTGGCACCCTAAAGTTGTCTCAAAACCTACATATGGTAGGTATACCCTACTAAAATCACGTCAATATACAAGTATTTACAGACATATAAATGAGTATATCGAATTCCGAGATTCTTACCTAATTTAAGCTTAAATGACTGGACTACTGGTCTACAGTGTTTATGTTGTCCCAGATGTAAGATAGATTATGGACATATTTGCGCTCACAATTCATGCAACTAGCAATGATTTTGTAAAATTTATTCTCGTTTATCTTTATACTTATTATTACAGCTTGTGGTCACAGCGCATATAATAGTTTTCTGTACCTAAAAGTTGTCTGTATCACCTACAACTAATCAAGAAAGATATGGAGTTTTATATGTATATACATATTATATGTACAATCTTCATCATTGACGAGATGAGTTTGATTCCGAGTGTCCGTCTGTGTAAGGGATAACTTGAGTAAAAATTAAGATATTTTCATGAAGCTTCGTATAAGTGGTCCTTGGTAGCAAAGTGGGTTGGTAACCGATATAAGGTAAAGTGCCATAATTAGGCACTGAATTAAGATTCAAGTGGTCCCATAAGCGAGAAACACCTGTGGACCAAAACTTTTCTAAAAATGTTGATGGCCCCGCTCTCTAAAGAGGAGCTTAGGTACTTCCCGGTCAGTTTTAACAAAATTAGGTATGGAAAGTTATCCAACCATTATTATTATGTATTATAAAATGTTAAATTTCACCCCATTCTTTCACTTCCAGTAAAAAAAACTAAAACACGAATGAATATATCGATATGAAAATTTGCACACGTAGTGCCTTGAGACCCCCTTTTTGATGACGACCATGGCAAACGAAAGAATGAAGAGAAGGACGATGTGACTAAAGATGCCTTCTATGAGCGCTTGGAGCGCGCCTATGAGAGCTGCCCGATGCTGAAATCGTGCTTGGCGACTTTAACGCCAGAGTGGGCAAAGAAGGTATCTTTGGCACTACAGTCGGTAAATTCAGCCTCCACGACGAAACATCCCCAAATGTGTTGAGGCTGATCGATTTCGCCGGGCCCGAAATATGGTTATCTGTAGTACAAGATTCCAGCTCAAGAAAACACATCAAGCTACCTGGCTGTCTCCGGATTGAAAAACCACCAACCAGATCAATCATATTGTGATAGACGAAATACACGTCTTAAATGTTCAAGACGTTCGTACGTTCCGAGGTTCTAACATAGACTCGGACCACTACCTTGTTCAAGCCAAGATTCGCACCTTCCTCTGTGCAGCAAAAAACGCACGTCAACAAACACAAATAAGGCAGGTGCACTCCTGCACTCTGGGAGCACTCGTCAACAACTCGGGATAAGGGAACTGTGGAAGGGCATTTCAAACTCTTTACGTACAGCTGCAACCGAAAGAGTATACTTAAATTATGGAGGGAACACTTCTCCAGCCTGCTGAATGGCAGTGAACGTACAACGCCAGGAGAAGGCGAAAACGATTCCCTAATCGATGGCGATAGAGCATTCCATTGCACGACCATGAAGAAGTTCGAATAGCAATTACCCGTCTGAAGAACAACAAAGCAACGGGGGCCGAGCTATTCAAACACGGCGGCGAAGAACTGATAAAGAGGATGCGTCAGCTTCGTTGTAAAATATGGTCGGACGAAAGCATGGCTAACGACTGGAATTTAAGTATGCTATGCCCAATCTACAAAAAGGGAGACCTCACAATCTGCGCCAACTCTGAAAAATCAACAACTGAGCAGATATTCACAGTGCGATAAATTTTGGAAAAGAACCGTGAAAAGAGAATCGTCACACACCACCTCTTCAACGATTTCAAAACTGCTTTCGACAGCACGAAAAGGAGTTGCCTTTATACGCCAATATCTGAATTTGGTATGCCCTCAAAACTAAAAAGCTCAGGATTGGGACACCCTTCGTGAGACTTCTCCAACTTACTTCTAGAGAAAATAATAAGAGCTGTTGACCTAGTACGAGTGCAAGACGATATATCTTCTGTCAAGAAATTAATAGTCGTCGCACTCGCGACTAAGCACCCACGTCACTGTTGACAGTCATAACTTTGAAGTCGTAGATAATTTCGTCTATCTTGGAACCAGCGTGAACACCACCAACACAACAATAATAGCCTGGAAATCCAACGCAGAATAACTCTTGCCAACAGGTGCTACTTTGGACTGAGTAGGCAATTGAGAAGCAAAATCCTCTCTCGACGAACAAAAACCAAACTCTATAAGTCATTCATGATTCCCGTCCTGCTATATGGTGCAGAGCCTTGGACGATGACAACAACTGATGAGTCGACGTTGCGAGTTTTCGAGAGAAAATTCTGTGAAAGTTCTGGTCCTTAGCGCGTTGGCCTTGGCGAATATCGCATTCGATGGAACGATGAGCTGTATGAGATATATGACGACATTGACATAGTTCAGCGAATTAAAAACCAGCGGCTACGCTGGCTAGGTCATGTTGTCCGAATGAACGAAAACACTCCAGCTCTCGCGTAAGCGGTGTCTACGCCAATTAAGAAGAAGTGCCTTCAAGGTGTTTAGTCTTATGCTTAAAAATTGTCGCAATTGGTCTACAACTTTTCAAGGACGCAAACACCAAATATCTTTACCTCATTGCGTTTCTGAAACATCCGAAAATTAGTCATTGACTACGTACAAAGTCTAACTTTATACTCTTTATGGTTACTTAGGAACAGTCAAAACTTTGATAATTTGATTGATTTGAGCAAATCGAATTTTTTCACTGTTCAACTTTTCCAATAAAAGTAGAAATGTAATTTAAGCAATATATTTTCACGTCCAACACTTTGATAATGTATTTTATCAATCATAACTTGATTACGCATTCAATGATTCATTTTGAAAAAATAACTTTGGCGTAGAAGTAGCAGAAGAAGAGCACATTCAAGACTTTAACAT
>CM050323.1:204706-221545 GCA_027475135.1 Bactrocera correcta | reverse complement strand
CTTCTTGTACCTCCACATTATCTTCCACCTCACTGTCATTTTCGTCTTCATAGCTTGAGCTGGAACTTAATTCTTCCAGCAACAATCTGATTTGATCATCGTCCATTTTGATATGAATTAAAACCTAAAAAAGAATGATAAAATTGGTCAAAATATAATATAGAGCAACATACATACATATATTTTACTATATGTATATACTTTATAAAGTAATCATAGTCCGTAAAAATATACAAATGCACGAAATGAATTATATTAATACTTACACAAAAAGTTACACCTATACTCGCGTCGGTCTCGTGGACCAACACGTGTGTTTCGCCCGAACGCGCGGCGTGCACTAAAACGAAGTTAACCACACATCCGGCAGCTAGCAAGGAACTCAACTTCTTAGGATATATCTATCTGCATAAAAATAATTACGAAAATGTTTTTCGTCGGTCTCACAGACCAACACGCGAGTATAGGAAGGTTAAAAACCTTTCCCAATTTTGCGAAATCACGCAGCAAGAACATAATTTTTTGTTGAATATTTTTTCACCTTCTATTTGGACAACTGAAAACGGAAACGATTTCATTACGTATGGCGAAAGTTTAAACACTGAATCCGCAATAAGTATAATGGGTAATTTTACACCTTCAACGAATTTGAAATGTCTTTCAAAAAGTTCATTATTCATGTGATAGGCCTTTAATATCGAGGTACTCCTATGACAAATAGCTAACAATTGTAAGAAAAGTATTATACATATATACATACATATGTATATTAATTTGCAATACACTACCAATTAATTCACAAGTACAGTAATACCAACCTTTCCTCGGGTTCAATCCGCTGTCTTGACTTTTCCAAGGATTTCAATACTAAATTCAGCAGCATATTATAAACGTCCGGCGGCATCCTTGTACGCAAAAAAAATTGTTCTAGTTCGCTATTAGTCTTGTGAAGAGAGTGAACAAGTGCACATGTGGATTAGATAAGCTAAATAGACTTCTTATTATTTTTGAAAATAAATAAAAGTAATTCCTAATAAAAAAAAACAAAATTACAATAAAACAATTTGCAAAGAAACCTGTTTTCAATTTCACTGTGTTTTTACTTCAATGATAACTCTTATTTCAAAGTAAAACTCTATTCATAAAACTTTATCAATTAAATCGACCACGTGAATACATAAATGAGTGACCTGTGCTTACCTTTCGAGCAAGGTCACTCGATGAAGAGAACAACATTAATTAATAAAGAGTCAAGGACTCTTTTAACAGAAACAGCAAACCTTAATGTTGAGTTATTAAATAATTCAACAAATATGACAACTTTGAGCATGCAAAATGTCAGTTCTGCTAATGAATTGAGAAACGAAAGTGATAATACAATGCAATGGCAAACTGTGACTAATAAAAGACCTCAATCAGGCTCTCCCACTATTGATCAAAAACGAACAAAAACAAACAACTATACAAACTTAGCGGATAGCTATAACTCTATTCCAACAACTCAACTCAACAACAATAACATCAGCAGCAATTCCAACAGTACGAACATGTTTGCCGGGCTACAAGACGAATCGGATAGCAATAACATAATGGATTGAAACATAGAAGAGAATACACCAAAACCACCACCAATTATTGTACCAAATATTAGAGATATTAGCGGTATGATTAAGTATTTCGAAACTATTATTAATAAATCTGAATTTAGTTATAAAGCTTTGCGAGACGGTCAAATTCGAGTAATGGTAAAATCTATAGGGTCATACAGATCTCTGGTAAAAGATATGAAAGAAAAATAAATTAACTACCATACGTACCAGCTTAAACAAGAGCGTGCGTATAGAATTGTTTTAAGAAACTTACATTTCTCTACTCCAGTAGATGGCATAAAAGAAGAAATAGAAGCGTTGGGTTTTAAGGTTAGGAACGTTAGCAATATACGAAGTAGATTTACGAACATGCCTTTATGCATGCATTTTGTCGACTTAGAACCAAGCAATGACAATAAAAATATCTTTAATTTAAAATATCTTGGTAACGCTATTGTTAAGGTTGACCCTCCAAAAAAGGTAAATGATGTTGTACAATGCCATCGCTGTCAAGAGTTTGGGCATACCAAATCATATTGTACAAAATCGTACAGGTGTGTGAAGTGTGGTCTGGACCATCCAACAGCTGAATGCGTTAAAAGTAAAGATACGCCTGCCAAATGCATTAATTGTTTACTAAACCATCCGCATATTACAAGGGATGCAAGGTGTACCAAAACCTTGCCAAAAAATCGAATATGACTGATAAAAGAAACAATTTCCCATCATATTCCCATGCCTCTCATAATTTCCCCCAACTGAATAATTATAAACAAACAGAAAATGTGTATGCCAACCCAAATATATCAGCTTGAGCTTACTCAAAGTTTGTTTAAAATGATGTCCACTCTTTTGAAAAAACTATGCAAGTAGGTCTCCGAATAGCTATTTGGAACGCCAATGGTCTGACTAATCATACCGAGGAAGTAAAATTATTCCTAAATGCAAACAATGTAGACTTTTTTTTTGGTGTCTGAAACCCATTTCACAACTAAATCGTACTTCAAAATCATCGGTTATGATCTTATATGTGCAAACCATCCGCACAACACAGCCCGTGGGGGTTCCGCCATTTTAATCAAATCCAGAATCAAATATGAATATCTGGAAGAAGTTAGAGAACAATATCTACAAGCAGCAGGAGTTAAAGTTAAATGTGACAACCATGAGTTACCAATATACTCTGTATACTTTCCTCCAAGATTTAACCTTAAAACAGACCATTACGTTGATATTTTTAGACAGTTTGGTTCAAAATTTTTGGCAGGTGGGGACTTCAATGCAAAGCACCCTTGGTGGGGCTCTAGGATCATAAATCCTAAGGGCAGAGAACTCGAAAAATGTATTACCCAAAGAAATTTTTCCATTTTATCAACAGGCACTCCAACATATTGGCCAAGCGACCCAAGAAAAAATCCAGATCTTCTCGATTTTGTGATATACTCTGGTTTACCCAGATATAAGTTAAACATTCAAGACAGTTATGAACTAAGTTCAGATCACTCGCCTTTAATTGTTTCATATAATGAAAATGTTTACCAGACTTCCAAAAAATATAAGATCCTTACCCCGAAAACCGATCTCAAATCCTTCCAATATTGGATCGATAAACATATTGACCTTAACGTGCCCTTAGGAAATGGTGGTGAATTGGATTCAGCGGTAGAATCGTTTACAAACCTGGTTCATGAGGCCGCATATCTATCTAGCCCGATAAGAAATCAGCCGACTTTTACTGATCATTTACAGGTTCCTGATGAAGTTTTGGGTCTTATTAAAGAAAAAAGAAGATTAAGAAAAGCCTGGCAGCTAAATAGATACCCAGCTGAAAAGAGAGCACTTAATAAAGCAACCAAGCTACTAAAATTAAAGCTATCTGAACTGAAGAATGAATCCTTCAGTTTGTTTATTAAAAGCCTTGAACCCACTAAAAACGATGAGCACAGACTCTGGAAAGCTACCAAGTATCTTAAACGACCAACCAAACGAAACGCAACAGTTAGGGACTCAAATGGGGTATTTTGCAGGAGTGACGAAGCCAAAGCAGAGGCCTTTGCTAAACACCTCTACCAAATTTTTCAACCTAATTCCTTAGGTACTAGTAGTGATGAAACAGAGATTCTAAATTTTTTAGAATCTCCGTGTCAAATGGACCTCCCCATTAGCAAGATATCAAATAGCGAAGTTGCTATGGAAGTACGTAGATTAAATAATAGTAAAACACCCGGCTACGACTATATTGATAGCAAAGTTGTTAAAATTCTTCCGGAAAAAGCTATTGAGTTTCTCACATTAATATATAATGCTATTTTAAATATAAATCATTACCCCACACAATGGAAATGTGCCACTGTGGTCATGGTCCCAAAACCAAATAAGCCTGAAAGCTGTCTTACGTCATATCGTCCTATTAGCTTTATTATTTAGTGCTTAAATCTTATTTAAGTGACAGACACTTTTATGTAAGGCACCGAGATGCCTCATCAGAAATCTACAGCATTAATGCTGGTGTACCGCAGGGTAGTGTTTTGGCTCCAGTCCTATACACAATATTTACATCAGATATGCCCACATTACGAGAAATAGAGGTAGCAACTTTTGCTGATGACACAGCGTTTATCGCTTCTAGTGGCTCCCCTATAGAAGCTTCGTCTCTACTTCAAAATCAACTGAATATGCTGAAAGTTTGGCTCAACAAATGGAAAATAAAGGTTAACTCTGAGAAGTCTACACATGTCACATTTGCATTAAGAAAAGAGGAGTGTCCTGCTGTATTTCTAAATAATAAGCAGATTCCTACTAGGGATAAAGTTAAATATTTAGGGATGCATCTAGATCGACGTTTTACATGGAAAAGTCATATTCAGGCTAAACAGCAGCAATTAAAAATCAAAACTAAACGCATGTACTGGTTGCTCGGTCGAAAGTCTCAACTTAGCATAGAAAATAAAATACGGCTCTACAAAGCTATCCTCAAACCCATATGGACATACGGCATTCAGCTTTGGGGTACTGCCAGTAAGTCCAATGTGGAGATTTTGCAACGTTATCAATCAAAAACTTTGCGGCCACTTATTAACGCCCCATGGTTTGTTACCAATGAAGCTATCCATAACGACCTTGGTATTCCCTTTATAAAAAATGAGATCCCTAAATATAGTGCTAGATATCTTGCACGTCTCTCAAACCACATAAACCCAATTGCTGTTTGTCTGTTAGATACAACTTATGAAACTATACGGCTAAAACGTTCTCATGTCTTAGATTTACCATTTCTCTACAAATTTCTTAGATTTAAGTTTGGCAAAAAAAAAAAAAAATGAATTTTTGATGGATGTATTTAATAACCTAAGTTAATTATATTTTACTTATGTATATGTAAAAAATTAAGTAATCCTTTATGTAGATTTGCTCAAGGACAAATCTATCTCTGCCATTACCTACTAGATCTAATTTACTGAATATCTTAATGTAGATAGATTGTAAATAAAGAATGTTAAATAAAAAAAAAAAGTTCGCTATTCTTCATTAGTAGAAAAGTTTTTAACTGGTAACCAGAAAAGCGCCAGTTTTTATTGATTGGGCGATATGATATCTTCTCTGTACTTTTTTGTTTTTATACTTTTTATATAAAGAGTACAATTCAAGCAAACTTGACATTTCACTGACAATCCACTTCCATATTACTGCTGGCACAATTTTGTACAAAATTGTATGAAATGTCAAATGTAAACAAAAGAGAACAGCTGATTTGTACGTTTTTCCTACGAGCTCAACTTTTGACACATTTTGCTTGTTACGGGCGGCAACTGAGGAAGGGAGGAACGGAATTCGCTGATTCTGCTATAATGCTCAACAATTCAACGAAAAGATGAGGCGACTAACATAATGTTTCAAGTTCGGAGCATACTCTTGTAGAACCCCCGGAGTTGATCTAGTATCCGACGGCCAGAGCATACTAAAATTATGGAGGGAACTAATTGCAATAATATAAAATGTTTGTTTGCACCCTCATTACTTTTTTTAACTTGTAAATGGACGGAATCGCACTTAAAATGAGTGTGGACAATAAAAGAAACTTGGGGTCTAACACTTTGATGCTGAGGTGTTAATATCCTCCAATTGATTCGTTGTGGTGATTCTCTTTGTTGTGTCAAGCGACCTATCTACAAATTTATACCTAAAATAAAATAATAAATGAATTGTAAAATATTGAATTATAAAAATTATAAACTACTGAATTGTTAAAAATTAAATTAAGAAAACCTGTTATACTTACCTTAATAATGCATTCATAATATTAATCTGCTACTTACCTTAATACTTACCATAATCTATTACAATATTGAACGAAAAGTTGAAGATGATTAGACTTACCCCTTTTTAATACATATTTATATTACCACTAGTTTAAGCCGTTAGTTTTAAGATTTAGGCTTAGCAATTAGATTAAGTGAAATAAAGAATTCTATTGTAATTGAACCATCGAACCGAAGGCACGCTTTTCGTTGATCGTAATTAGTACGTATTTTTCGTGACAGGTAATTGGTGTGGTTTAAAATTGCGCACCCCTAACTATTTTTCGCTTCTCAAAAACGCTTGAGAATTTTCACGCTTTTTGAATGAAGAGTTGATGTTTTCATCTTCATTCAATGCGTTTATTAAGTGTGATCTTATGGTTTCATACGTATTGCAAAGGTCAAGCTGTGGCTTTTTAAATTTTATGTTTAGTGCTCTAAATATTTCTTGGTACTTTGTTTCCTACACTGACTTAATGTATTTTTCGGTAGACGACGATTGTAGTGGCTTTGGTATTTATTTATTTTTATGCTCAATCTTTTCGTTTTTTTGTCAATCTTTGTCTCGAGAATCGATTGGAATAATACAGCCAAATTGCTATTGAATTTTGTATTGGTTTACGGTTTTTATACTCTACCCGAGACTTTTGCCCGTTAATTTTATAATGATAAAAATAGATGAACGACGATATCTGGAATTATGCTTTTCTAATAGTTTCGCTTCTCTTGGGCTCAATATCGATCACATCTGAAATATATTGACATCGCTTAGTATTCCCCAATAAGCAGTAAATATTTGATTTTGATATATTTTTCCAGTTGACATATTTTCACATTTATGTTTAATTTTCTGGCCTTCTTTCGTGCAATTGATGTAAAGTAGTTCTTTATCGAATTGTGGTGACACCTTATTGCTCCGGTTTGAATCTATTGTATTAATCATTTTCCGAACACTTTCAGATGCAACTCCAATCTTAATCTGCCGATTTATGTGTTTCAAAACATGATGCAATGTAACAAAGATTCCTGATGCTTTATACCCGTGACAGACATGTAGTCACAATACTATACGAGTATATGGTACAAATACCACATGCATGCCACCAAATACTAGCAAAATACCATTTGAGCAATGTAGTATTTTGCTGGTAACAATACTATGATGTTTCATTGTGGTATTTGTAAAAACACAGCTAAAATAAATATGGTTTAAAAAAAAAAAACTAAAAAGAGACGCTTTTAAAGAATATCAAACTAAAAAGTGAAAAATAAGTCTTTGTATATACTTACAATAATAATGAAGGAAAAATTCCTGCATTATTGTGAGAAAAGCGTGGCATGCTCGATATATGTACATATGAAAAATATGTCACAAAGCACCTAAAGCAATTTTTAGTTTTTTTAAAGTATAGTATGTATTTATTTTTGATTTTTTAGTGTGATGTGAGAAACCCCAAATTTGTTAAAATATGACATGTAGTATTGGTTAAGTAAATCGAAATTAGGCAGCATTTAATATCTACTCTTAACCTTTCATGATTGGTTGGTACGCAGCTCTTAAGTAATTGCTCAAGAACAAAAATACATTATTTCTGAAGTAATTTTGACAGCTGGTTACGCATTGTGAATGATCCACATTAGAAGAGCAAGAGAGAATAAACAAAGTAAACAAACTTTGTGCGTATGCATGTATGTATGTATGTGTATGGTAACACAAATATTTTCATTGAGATTTAAGGAATGTTGTTGATGATTGGTTGGTTCTATACAACATTTCAAAATGGAATATACTTTATAATAATGATTTCAACTAATTTAGGATGAATTTGACGATTACTTCGAATTTCCCTCAAGAAACAATTGTTGATTTGATGTTTCTTCGCAAAACTAGGTTTGCCATATTCACATTTTATTGAAAAAAAGTATTAAAAATTAGTACTAGATTTCTTGAGAGCTGCGTACTAGCACAAGTAACTTTATCGCGGGAACGTTTCTGGACCGTTTCTTAAGCGTTTTTTTATATGAAGTTTTTACGTTTCTTGAGAGCTGCGTACTAAGCTTTAATTGTTACATTATTTGCGACCAAGTTCTATTGACGACTTTACGGATTATTACTTCTTAATCGAATCATTTCTTCTAAAGCTTCACTGTTACATGGGGTTTTACCTGCCAATTTTGAACAGTGTTGTTCTTCAATTCGAATACCGTCCTAAGATCTACAACGACTAAGTGCTACATAAGCTTGTCCAGCAGCAAACAGTCGAGATAAATTACTGCATGTTCTAGTATACAATCTTGCATCTCATAAACGGTCGACGCCCAACTCAGTATGCTATTTAAATGTCACCAAAACTAGTTTTATATACATTTTGCATATTTTTAAGCGCATCTTTTTGGTGAGCTGCTTAAACTTACTATCGCCTTCCTACAGTGTCGCTCAAGTATTCTAGGTTGCAGTATCACTTAAAAAAGTTACAAACATAGGCTGACTTCATAAACGCAGTTTGCAATGCAACATTGAAATGCCTAGTGTTCATAAACGTCATTAGCATATTTTTGGCATTGCCGTGTGTTCACTATCGCCTGGCAACCCTTTCTGATGCGCAACAGTTGTCAAATTTGTGCATCTGTTTTATTTTGGATGCTTTTTGGATTTTTGCGGTAATTGAAATGGCTGAGACATCGTAAGTAAAAACTTTTTCGCATTTTCTTTCTGTTATATGATTTCTTCGTTCTTATAGTGAAAAGAAGTGGAGCCATGAAAGGAAAAAGCTCCTTTTGGAAGTGCGTCTACGCCATGAACCGGATTTTTGTGCCAAAAAAAAGAAAAGGAGTGCTATTTGGGAGCAAATAATGCGGGAGATTAAGGAGGTCGAGGGCACATTTCCCTTTTCAAGAGATGAAGCAACCAGATGTTTTATAAATCTAATGGGCACATACAAAAGAATTAAGAAACGCAATAACACATCTGGCGAGAGTTCCACGAACTGGGAATTTTTCGATGTCATGGATGAGGTGTTTGGCAGCCGTAGTAGCGTTCAGGTGCCCAGTGAAATGCTTGAATGTTCTCTAGAATCCTTGGTGGAAGATTTGACAAGCGATAGCCCGTTGACACCCACCGATTCCCACGCGCCAATGAACTTAGATGCTACACCTTCAGAAAACACTACTCAAAGGTTTGCTAAAAAACGAAAACGATGCGAAGTTCTGGAGTTTTTAAGTAAAGAGTCTGAGGCAGATGCCAAAGTGATGAAAAAACTCTTGGACATCGAAGCAGAAAAAATTGCGGTGGAGAAGGAGAAAGTAGCTGAGCTGAAGGAAATCCGTGCCTTATTTCAGAGAATTGTAGACAGGTCTCAATAAGTTTTCCATTTCTTGTTCACCTTAACAGATTAAAATCTTTTTAGATAAATACAAACAAAATAGAATACAAACAAAATACATATGTATTTATTGTTGTAATTGATCTCATGAAAAAGCGATATAATAAAAAAGTATTATTTATAAAAAGTATTTTATATTATTATTGAACTTCGATATACTTTAGAATTCTAAATTTCTTCTTCAAAACGCCAAATGCCTGTTCTACAACAACCCGAGTTGAACTTAAAATTGCATTGTACTTCGATTGCATTGGTGTCAGGAATCCATTATCGCGATAAGGAACCATAACACACATCTCCAAAGGATAACCTCCATCGCCCAAAAAATGGTATTTGGGGATAAATATTTATTTCTTTGTTAATTATGGCCTTCTTGATAGGGCTCATTTGCCAAATTGAAGCATCATGGCATGCTCCCGGACACCCTATGAACACATCTATGAATTTCATACGGCTGTCGACAATAGCCTGGCAAAAAATGTTAACCAAAATTTAAAAATAATAATTTTTTCATAAAACAAAAGAAATATTTACTTGAGCAATGATTGAGTACGTCCCCTTTCGATTCCGGTAACTGATTTCATCTCTGATTGGCTGCGAAATGGGAATATGTGTACCATCGACGCACCCGAGTACAAAAGGAAAAGGATTGAAACGTAGAGTTGAAAATGCTTCGCTGGTTTGCTTTTGTTCAGCTTCACTTCTTGGAAATTTGATGACGTCTTTCTTTAAACGGCAGATCATCTTTATTATTTTTACAAAGACTTTATATGCGAGACCAACAGCTACTCCAAAACGATCGCTGACATCTCTAAAAGAACAATTATTGCTCAGCTTCCAAATTGCAATTTGCAAAGCCTTTTCCAAAGAAATTCCAATTCGTCCAGTTGTGCGCGAAGGCCACCACGGCATTAACATGGTCTGCAAATTCTTTAAACCATATATGTTAATTATTTTATATTAAACATAAATTAAAAAATAAATACCTTGAATGTGCTCTTTTTCATACGAAAATGAGCATAAAAAACGTCATCCTGCATACATTTTATCGTTTTGCAGAAGTTGGACGTTTTTTGGGAAATTTTTCCCTTTTTTGGGGCCCCCACCGGTTAAAAAAAAACGCCGGCGCTTTCGCTTATTTAATATTTTTTTAATGAACACCACGTTACTTGAATTTCTTTTTTCGCCCCAAATTTTAGGGCGTTTTCAAAAACAAAAGTGCACAATTGCTCAAGATTCATTTTTACCACACAAAGAAACACGACAAAGCAATATTGCGTTCACAAACGTTAATAAATGTCATTGCATTATTTGACAAATCAGTGTTACCATGCAGTGTTGCTTTGCATCGGTATCGCATCTGTTTGCAGTGTTGCATTGCAAACTGCGTTTATGAAGTCAGCCATAATTACATACATACATACAAGTGAAGCTAATAAAACCGTATTAAAAAAGTAACAAACTTTGCTAAAAGCTTTTATAAAAAAGCTCTTCGAAATATTCCGTCAAAATTACTTAAAAATATAATAAATAAAAAAAAAATTATACGAAAACAACCCGCATTTATTTGAGAACTTCGGAGATGAAGTCCCTCATTGCAGTTTGAGGCTAAAATATTTAAAAACTACGAGGAACCCATGTGCTGTAAAGAAAATTTAAATTATTTAACAAAAAGATATAGGTATGTAAGAACTAGTCGATTTATGAAAATATTCTTATTTAATTCTTGTAAATCTAACATTTTTTAGGCAAGAAAAACGAAAGTTTGGTCCTAGTGGTGGATCTCCGTCAAAGTGGGAGTTCTACAACGACGTGCATAAGGTATTGGGCAGTTTCAAATCAAATAATTTATTTGAAGTAATGGACGAAAGTTTAATTTACGGTATGCAATTCATTATTTAAAAATACATATGGTCATATCCCAGAAACTGTCTACCAACCAAAAATATTTGAACTTAATCCAACCTAATTTTTGTTTTAATGGAGCATTAGAATAGATATCCAATTTTATAAATTTATAAAAAAAAAATTATTTCGATGATGATTAATACAAAAATTATTACCAAATCCTACCCTACCTCAGGTCTTTTCAGGTGTTATAAAAAAAAAGTGAAATTTTTTACGTGTTCATCATTGCTTTAGTATTAACACAGATGGTCCAATAGAAAGCCATATTGTTATTCACTCAATTCTCCTTAAAATTTGTAAAAAAAAATTTCGTTTACTTTTCTGGAAACATTAAAATTTGGTATGAAATGCCAGGTAAATGTGTTGTAGCGTGCGTAAGGGAAAAATCAGGTTTTTTTTTATATTGTGAGTAGAAAATTTTTTTTTTTACAAATCATCTATAATTTTAATTTAAATAAGTATCCTGCTTTTAAGAAAAAAAATTTTCAACCTACAATTAAAAACCAAAAAACTACAGCATATTCATTTCTGTAGCGTGCGTAACGATTTGAGTTCTCAAAAAAATTACAATAGAAACCTTTGAAATTTTTTATTGTTTGATTTTCACTTAGCTTCTTAATTCTATTCTTCGCCTACTATAATTGTACCGATTAGCGATTATTTTTTTAAACGGTAAATTTCACGTTGTCTCGGCTTTGGTTGCGTTTGAATCATTTGCAATTAGTGTCATTTTAGATTATCGGCATATTGGTACCACAGAAAATTGTTTGTTTGCAGTATAATATTTAATAATAACAGTTGAAAAAATGAAAACGGGTTCAGAGCGTATTCGAAAATATCGCAAAAAAATACAATCCAGTGAAAACTTAACACAAATAGAACGTTTAAAAAATGCGAAAAGAATAAAAATTTATAGAAAAAATCTTAAAGAAAAACTTAAAAATGATGATTCGTTATCAAAAAAAGTAAAGGCTGACCACCGAAACCGTATGCAAATTTATAGAAAGAAAATAAAAGAACAAAAACAACAAGAGCAACCAATAATATCGTTGGATGGTGCATATAAGTGAAAAAAATACCCTTTACAAGGCTTTAAAAAAAGTGGAATTAGCGTTACCAAAAGACATTAACAAAAAAAAAGAAATTCTTAGAATGCTTACAGAAAAATACTTGAAAGAGGAAGAAGAAGCTCAAACAAAAAATACGGTTGACGAAAATGTTAAAATGATTTATGAGTTTTACACTAATGATGACATCTCTACGGAAACTGCCGGAAGAAAGTCCACACTTATATCAAAATAAAAAAACCCTTTCCCAATATCTAAAAGATTTATGATTATGACAATTAAAGAAGCATACGAATTGTTTAAAACAACGTTTCCTGGAACAAATATTTCACGTACTAAATTTCATAACAACCGACCAAAACACGTGGAATTGTCTAGTAAGCTTCCACATAACATGTGTGTTTGCCAGTACCACGCCAATTTTTCATTTTTATTGGAAGCTATGTTTGGCATTTTTCGTACGTTCCCATCTAACTTCGGCAATTTTTTAAAAAAAGTGTGTTGTGACGAAACCAATGAAGTTTGTATGAGGAATGAATGCAACAAGTGCATTAAAGGCATTACAGACGCTTTCGTACCTTTGACTTACATTAATCAACTCGAAGAGCTTACTGAATGGAAGCATTGGAGAATCGTTGATAAACGCATCATCATTAGTTATAGGAAAGGACCAATAACTGATTTGATTAATGAATTGGAATCTCAGTTACCTTCCTTTAAACTGCATACTTACGTTAAAAGAACTCAACAAAAATACTTTCAGGACCGAAAAATATATATTAAACAAGATGAAGCTGTTCTGCAAGTCGATTTTGCGGAAGACTATAGGCTCCTCAATCAAAATGAAATTCAGTCTGCACATTTTAGTTACTCCCAGGTTACCATTTTTACTTGTGTTGACTGGTTGCACAATTGCACAAGATCATTTGCTATTACGAGCGATCAACTGTCACACAATAAATATGATGTTTATTGCTTTCTCCAGTTAATTGTAAAGAAATTTAAAGAACAAAACGCTATTTCGAAGTTATTTTTATTTTCTGATGGCTGTGCAAGTCAATTTAAAAACAAGTTCATTTTGAGTATTATACCGTTTTTTAAAGAAAAATTAGATTTGACCAACTTTGAGTGGAATTTTTTTTCAACTGCTCACGGAAAGGGTGCAGTAGACGGAATTGGAGCTGTCATAAAGAGAAAAATTTGGCAAATGGTGAAAGCTCAGAATATTGTTCTTAATAACGCCCACGATTTTTTTAAATTGGCAAAAATTAACATAAATGGTATTTTTATTTTATATGTAAGCAGTACATATATAAAAAATACAACTGCATTTCTTTCGGAGAGATGGGCTAACGTTAAGAGCATTCCCGGAATAAAAAGCAACCATTATTTTTCATTTCTTAATGAAAATGAGCTCGAAATAGCACTAACGGCAGATTCAGCAAAACATAAAATTTATTTGTAAACATATATACATTTATAAATTAATTTATAAACATAAAATATGAATTAAATAATCTTATTAAAAAAGAGTATAAATTGTTTTGTTAAAATAAATACAATTGTTTTTATTTATATACTTCTGGAAAAAATGTGGCGTGCGTAACGTAGCGTGCGTAACGTTGAGTTCACGGCCATTGATAAAAAACTACAAAATTTTTTGGCTGCAAGTAAGTTATTTTAGAATTCTCTTATATTCATCTTTCTTTAAGGTATTTCATTTGGTGTGCTTTATTATACAAAATTTGCTAAAAATTACGAAAACATACCTCAACCTTCAAAGCTACTTCCATTTTTTGTAGCGTGCGTAACAATACTTTGAGATCAAATTTTTCGCAGCTTAAACCTGTTACAAAAAATATTTTGATGACATTCGAAAGTACACTCAAATCCCACTAAACACTGTGTCTAACTTGAAGGTATGTCTTTTGAAAGACCAAAAAATTGTTATATTTCAATCCCAAAACGCGTACGAATGTGGCGTTCGTAACGCAGGATTTGCCCATATGTATCGGTAATAATGCTTACAAGTAGTTGAAGTACCAAGATAACCCAACCAACCATTTATACAAGACCCCCTAAATAATAAAATTGGGTTTTTATTTGTATGTTTTAGTTTTTTATTTCGTGTTATACACATATTTAATAACACCCAGTAGCGAAAGTAATGGGTCTGTATGTTTTTTATTGGATTTCTCGCCTCCATAAAAATTCTACTACAACATCAGCAAAGTTTGCCGGATTATTATAGTTTTCTTTATAAAAAACCGCTTCACTACACGCCAATCAGACTCGATTCTGTACATGTGTGTGCCATCCTCGGCGATAAATGGACTGCCAGGGTCGCTATGGTTAACATTTTTATGGATGTAACCATAATCATGGAGGCAATCATATGCGCGCCAAAAATCGGTCCCTATGGTTGTTCCTTCGTGAACATGTTTCTGTATAAGAGGGATGAGGACCTCAGCGGAACGTACATTGTCCGGGCATACCTCCAGTCTGAGGTCCTCACTGCCATCCTCTATCATTCCGAGCACCCAATGCCCTTCTACGCGTCTTCCAGAAAAAAAGAATAGTATTTGAATAAACATAATTGCATTATATATAAATTATTATTATTACCTTTGTTGTATTTGCGTTTCCCGAATTTACTTTCGTCAATCTGCACTACCTTTCCTGGACCACCAATCTTCCCTTTGAATTCTTGGTGGTCTAACTGAAATATAACTACTGCATCCCTGCAGTAGCTATACCAGTCGGAGATAGTGGCAGATGACAATTTCTTTCCGACGCTCGCATAATCCTCCCTATGAATGCTTTCCCGCGTAAAGTGGTGGGCAAAACAATATTGGTAAAATACTTGTGGAAAGCTTAATCTGATGCCTTCAAATCACGTGCCCGCTGCCCTTGAAATAAGGGACTACGTCCTACAATTGCCCCTAGAACATTTAAAGAACCCTACTGGGTGGCGTTTGTGCAATGCCATTTGGGTTTTGTGCATGGGACAAAGCCGGCTTTTTGGCAACAGACCGTTTATCTCGGCAAATGCTACACATAATTCATGTGAGCCCAAGTATTTAACCATTTTCACAATATTTCACTGCTGTGTCATTGTAGCATCATGACACATTACTGCTGCAGCGCTTGTGGATGGAATATCATCATCTTTGAAAAAATTTAGATATTATTTTATATAATATTGTTTTCAAAGAATATTTTAAAGCTCCCTGAAAAGCGCCGCAGGCGAAAATTTGGAATAAAAAATCGCCCGATTATTTATTCTAAATTTTCATTATATTTTCAGTATAATAAATTACATTGATACAAGTGCCACAGGCGATCGCGCGATTTTTTATTCCAAATTTTCGTTATATGGACGTAATAATATTGCCCACTTTTCAATTTGACATCATTATAAAGTTATTTTATTTAATTATATTAAAAAATTTTTCAATTGCGAAAACACGTTTTAATTAAGGCACGCGAATATAGTATAATAAAAATTTGAATTCCTTTGAAATCAATATACCGTTAATACAGAAGTAACCCAGCCAACATTTTTTCCATAATACTAACGTATTACTCCATTATTAAAATATATAGCATAACCTTAATTGAGCGTGGCCCTAAGGAAATTATGCTTCATGCGATTAATTTGTTCTTTAGTGTACTTTACTATCAGGCTAATAGTTCCCTCCGAAAAAAAAGCCACCACAGCTCACCTGGTTCCTTAAAATTTCTAGCTTCTCCTCTAGCACCTGGAAGTTGAGTAACTATGTTTCTAGCACGTCGCCCAGTTGGGTTTGAGTCAGGAGATTTATTCCACCTTGTCTGTCCATCTTTTCCTAAGTAAAAATCATGGGATCGTTCTTTATGTTCCTCCTCAGATATCTCGTCATTGTCATCGTCTTGCTCGGTATCGTATGTATGTCTCTTCTTGTACCTCCACATTATCTTCCACCTCACTGTCATTTTCGTCTTCATAGCTTGAGCTGGAACTTAATTCTTCCAGCAACAATCTGATTTGATCATCGTCCATTTTGATATGAATTAAAACCTAAAAAAAAATGATAAAATTGGTCAAAATATAATATAGAGCAACATACATACATATATTTTACTATATGTATACACTTTATAAAGTAATCAAAGTCCGTAAAAATATACAAATGCACGAAATGAATTATATTAATACTTACACATAAAGTTACACCTATACTCGCGTCGGTCTCGTGGACTAACACGTGTGTTTCGCCCGAACGCGCGGCGTGCACTACAACGAAGTTAACCACAAATCTGGAAGCTAGCAAGGAACTCAACTTCTTAGGTTATATCTGCATAAAAATAATTACGAAAATGTTTTTCGTCGGTCTCACAGACCAACACGCGAGTATAGGAAGGTTAAAAACCTTTCCAAATTTTTGCGAAATCACGCAGCAAGAATATAATTTTTTGTTGAATAATTTTTCACCTTCTATTTGGACAACTGAAAACGGAAACGGTTTCATTACGTATGGCGAAAGTTTAAACGCTGAATCCGCAATAAGTATAATGGGTAATTTTACACATTCAACGAATTTAAAATGTCTTT
>CM050323.1:78706-203706 GCA_027475135.1 Bactrocera correcta | reverse complement strand
GCTGATATTCAATTTAGTTTGAAGTTTCAAATTTGTGAACGGAATATTAATATACAATACAATATGTACATATTATAAATTTGAGGTCTAGAATAAAAAAAACTGAAAACAAGTGTTCATGTTTGTCTTAATTTTAACTCAATACTTTTCCAAAAAATCTGTAATTTTGATTTGTTTACATTTTCATCTGTCAATATGAGGTATCTCGCTATTGCCAACTACTTAAAAAAAAAAAAACCTAGCTAATGTGAATGAAAAAAGAGATGAACTGGCAATGCCTCTAGTTCAATATACATACAAGCTATGATAACTTATGACAAGTCAACATAATTATGTTAACTAGGTCTTACATACAAAATAAGCTAATTGCTTAATTTGTTAGTCAAATAAAGCACGCCTAATATCTTAATAAAATAGTAATAAGTAAACATACTAGTTAGTATAAATATAAGAAAGTGCAGAAACAAATGGAAATGGATATACATAAGCATAAGTCCTGTAACAGCGGACAATACTTCCAGAATGAATCAATAGCAGATCCTGAAAAAACGGACAGCGGCGAATTCAGCAAGATTCACAATAGATCCTGGAACAGTGGACAGCGACAATTCCTGAAAAAGTGGAAAAAGGAACATAGGTATAGGCCCTGAAATAAAGGATAATACTCTCTCCAAGATTCGCAATAGACTCTGAAACAGTGGACAACAAATTTATACAAAGATTATCCTCAATCGAAAAGTGAAAATTTCTAAAAGCAACACCAACTACCCAAAAAAGGGCACCGAAAACAAGGCAAGCCAAAAGGAAAATTGTTGTTGAATCCTTGAAAATTAACGCTAATTCAAAACTAAATAAAAGAAAATATCATATGAAACACGAAAAAATAATTTATTATGTAATATAGAAATGTATTAATTATAAACATAAAAAAATTTAATCAAAAACAAACGAAAAGTGAAAATTTCCGCTAACACAGCCAATAATTTCAAAAAAGGCACCAAAAACAAGGCAAGCCAAAAAGGAAAATTTTTGTTGAATTCTAGACAATTTACGCTAATTAAAAACTAAATTATAAGAGAAAAGAAAGCATCATAAGAAGCATGCAAAAATAATAATTTACTATATAATATAAAAAGGTATACATTATAAACACAAAAATTAATCCAACGCACACAATAATTAATTGATATAGGCTCGTCAAGCCTAGATGTTTGGAAATGAGGACATTTCATTTTAACAGAATGTATCAAAATAACATTAAAGAAAATGCATCAAAACAACCTTGGGTATGAATACCACAACACCTTACCTTAGAACAAAGGAAATGTATCTAAGCAAACAATATAAATGTAAACAAATCCAAACAGAATAATATAATATTCATCCGTATCTAAACAAAATAGTAATAAGTAAACATACTAGTTAGTATAATTAGAAGTAAGAATCGCGTAATAAGTTAGACTTAAGAGTATAAATAAAGAGTACACATTTCGGTGCAGCTCAAAGTACATACAGTGCCATACATATGTAAGTATTGGCACAGCAACCATTTTGTGTGTTTTCGGCTATTTTAAAAGTAGACTAATAGGTTATTTAGTGTAAATATATTTTCCCTTGGTAAATCCATTCATTAACTATCACATACAATTATTTTTTTATAATAATTCATTTTTAAGTATACTTTTTAATTCACATTCATAAAAAATAAGCAATTTCTACGACACGAAAGTATTGGCACACTCAGTAAATTATAAAGAAAAAAAAAACATTATGCAATTTAATTAATATTTGGTGGGTAGTCCATTTTGCTTGATCACAGCCTTCAGACGCCTTGGCATGGAATATATAGTACTAGTTTTTGCGTTGTTTGCTGTGTTATTTTGCGCCATTCCTCTAACAAAGCCTGCTTCAACTCCACTTTGTTGCAAACTGCCCGCTTTCTCACCCGCCTTTCCAACTCCTCCCAGACATGCTCAATTGGGTTGAGGTCTGGAGATTGTGGTGGATGGGGCAAAACGTGTGCGGTGTTATAAGTTAACCACATTCTTACATATGCTGAAATGTGAATGAGCTTGGTAAATTTAGTTTTTGAGCACTTTTTTTTCAAATTTTGCTTCAAAATATTTCAATAAACCGTTTTGTCCATAATGTCTTCTATCAATACCAGTTCACCCATACCTGCAGCAGCCATGCATCCCCACACCATTACACCACCACCACCGTATTTCACTGTTGGAGCAAGATTTTGTTTTTCAAATGCAGTGTTTGGCTTTCACAATGTTTAGAAGTGAGTTTGTGCTACTTTTCAGCTTGATGTTACTTAGGCATTTTATTATATTGAGTCTACTTTGAAGTGATTTTAGTAAATAGGTAATATGATCATACCAGTTGTATTTTTTATTAAAGAATATGCCAAGTATCTTGAGTGATGTAACATTTTTTATGTAGGTATCGCCTAGGTTCAAAGTAAAACTTTGGCAAGTATGTTTGTTGCAAATATGCAGATGATTAGATTTGGCTATGGATATCTTAGCTCCGTTAGCGTTGCACCAGTTAATTATCTCTACGAGGATGTTATTAAATTCGGTTTGAAGACAGTTACATTTTGAACTCTGCCGTATATACATAAGTCATCTGCGTATAAGACATGTTTGAAGAACTTGTTTTCATTAATTACTCGACTCAGCCTGTCAAAGGCAACTAGAAAAAGAGTGACGGATAATGGCGAACCTTGAGGAATGCCTTTTTCCAATGGCCAACAATCTGTAATGGCACCGTTTGCTTTTACTCTGAATTTTCGATTTATTAAAAAGTTTTTAATGAAATTTGTAATTTTAGGGCCTAACTTCCAGGCCAAAATTTGGTCTAATACGGAGTGCAAACCGACTCTATCGAAAGCTTTTTCCATGTCTAGGGAAATGAGTGAAATGTGGTTCCTGCTGGAAATATTATCTGCGATATGTTCATCTAGACGAAGTAATGCGTTGGTAGTGTTGTTTCCAGGTATGAAAGCGGTTTGGTTGCTCGAGAGTAGCTTGTTTGTGTGAAGGTACCACATAAACCTCCTAGATATCATTTTTTCCAAGACTTTTGATAGGCAAGAGATGAGGGATATGGGCCTATATCCTTCGGTAATATTTTTCGGCTTATTAGGTTTCGGTATAGGTACCGTAAGAGCAATTTTTCATTGTTGCGGTATGACATGTGTGTTGAAGATGTGATTATACAGCTCACAGAGCTTGCTTTTGCCAACAAAAGGGCGTTGTTTCAGCAAATCATAAGGGATGTTATCTTGGCCAGGACTTGTTGTATTGAAAAGTTTTCCTCCATTGCGTTGGATGTTTTACTTAGTGGATATACCACATTTATAACATTTTTATATCGGTTTTTATGTTCTACGAACTGTTCCGAAAAATTAGAGTTTTTTGAGTAGTTTGACCATGCTCTTGCTAACGTGTTGCCTATTTCAAGAGGATCGGAAGTTGGTGAATTGTTTTCCTTTTCAATTGAGTGAATGAGGTTGTGAGGGCGGTTCCCGTGTAGTAGATTTACTTTATACCATAGAACTTTTGATGGAGTGTTGCAATTTATATCCTCAGTGAAGGTAGCAAAGGCATTTCTTTTTGAGGTTTTTACTTCGCGCTTAAATATAGCATTCGCTCTTTTGTATTTTAGTATATTATCAGCGGTTGGGTGTTGCTTGACCAGTTTCCACAGATCTTGTTTTGTTTTCCTTAGTGTAGTTAAATTTTCATTCCACCAATATGTTGTGTGTTTTCTTTTATTCGGGGATGACATTGGAATCGTTTTGTATGCACTTTTCTTAATTTTTTTAGTGAAGATAGCAGCTGCTTTATTGGGATTAATCAAGTTGAAACTCATATTTTCCACTTCGCTGGTTAGAAGGGTTTGATATTGGTCCCACTTTGCATCTTTTAATTTGAATCTTTTTGGAGTGTGGTAAGTTGTGTTAGGGGCCGTGTTGAACAGTGTTAGCTAATCGGGAAGTGGTCGCTACCGCATAGATCATCGTTAACTTTCCAATTTGATGCAATATTAAGAGGAGATGTACACATGGAGATATCAATGTGGGAAAGTGTGCAGTGCGTAGACCAGTGGGTTGGACTTTTGTCGTTTAAAATTAAAAGGTTTGTATTTTCAATAAAATTAGTGACAATTTTACCCTTACTGTTGAATCGTGGAGATCCCCATATTGGGCTCCAAGCATTCAGATCACCCACTATTAGTAGTGGACCATTCACGTATGAAATGAGTTCGTGCAAGTCGTGCTCAGCAAATTGCTCATCAGGTGGTGAATAAATATTTAAAAAGGTGAAATTTATCTGGGACTTAACTTTGATTGCTATTGCGAGTAAACTAGTATGTAGCTCAAGGGGAGTAAATTCTATGTTGTCTGCTACAAGGAAAGCGACTCCTCGCTTTGCATTTTCTTCTGTTGATATGTTATTATATCCGTACATTGAAAAGTTTTTTGGTACATATCTTGTGGGAGGGCTTTCCTTAAGATGAGTTTCCTGTAAAGCTATGATTTTATAGTTATTTTCTTTTATAAGTAAGCGTAGTTCGCTATTATTGTTATGGTATCCATTAATGTTCCACTGGAGAACTTTAAGTACCATATAGAGAAAAAACTTATTAATTTGTTTTCCTCTTCTAACGTATAGCGAAAAGATTTATAGGTTGGAGGAAGCTATGTTAATATTGATGTGTTTCGGTGTTGTATTCTAAAGTTTCGGTTGTTGACTCTAAGTTTGTGAACTCTAAAGCTCTAGTTATGCATGCTTGACTCAACTCAGCTTCGAAAAAGGTGACTTGTGAAACATAACTGCAATTATACTAAACACAGCGCGTAGAAATCAGCTGTTTTTGAATGTTGAGAGAGAGCACACAAATGTGACGTTTTACTTGATATGTGAAGCTTGTGAAAATTTAATCAATATTAAAACAAATTGTTTTGCTGAATATATTAACTTTAATAATGGATAGTGATTTATTCCATGAACTATTATATTTAAATATTCTTCGCCTTCAAAGAAGAAAAGTATTAAGAAGACGTAAGCGCCGCTGGTCCGTTCATCCAGAAAATCGGGATAGAAACCCAAATGGTTTCTTCTGGAAGAACTTTTTAAAATTAAAAGAAGACGACCAAAAACTATTTGCTTTAACACGGATGAATCGGCCAGTATACAACCTTCTTTTAAATATTATTAGTCCGTTTTTAAAAAAACCAAAACAACAAATTGGCGTCGAGGAGCGAGTGGTTATAACTTTAATGTAAGTAAAACAATCCTTGAAGTACATATATTCATTTAATTGTATTCTCATTTATTTTTTAGGTACCTCGCTTATGGAACACCTTTTGAGATCATAGCCTCAATGCATAAATTAGGGAAAACAACAGTGCGGAATATCGTACTGGAAACGTGTGAAATAATTTGGTTACACCTGTCCCCGATATACCTTAGCGAGCCAACTACCGCACAATATAAAGACATTGCTGCAGATTTTTTAAAACTGTGGAATATACCCAACTGTGTCGGAGCAATTGACGGGAAGCATATAGCTATTATTCGTCCACAAAATTCAGGCTCGTTATTTTATAACTATAAAAAGTTTTATAGTATAGTTTTAATGGCATCCTGCGACGCTAGGTATACGTTCACCTCTGCCAGCATTGGTAGCTATGGCGGGCAAAGTGACGGAGGTATTTTAAAAGATTTGCAATATTTCAATATTTACTTATTTTTATTTTATTTCAAGGTGTCTTTCAGCAAACTAAATTTGGTCAAGCACTCTTGGAAAACAAATTGCCACTACCACCAAGAGCTCCATTATGGAATGAATCCTCAACAGATTTTCCACATTTTTTTGTGGCCGACGCAGCGTTCCCATTGAAGGAAAACTTAATGCGACCTTACCCCGGTGCACAGCTGCCACGAAACAAAGCAATTTTCAATTACCGGTTATCCCGAGCTCGTAGAGTAATCGAAAATAGCTTTGTTATTTTAACTGCTCGATGGCGTGTTCTACGAAAGGTAATAGACTTTAGCCCAAAGAACTGCGAAACAATTATGTTAACCTGCTTGGTTCTTCACAATTTTGTAATGTTGAATGACCATGATCGTTGGTATTGTCCAGATACATTTGTAGACACAGACACCGCAGACCATGGAATATTGGAGGGAGAATGGCGTGAAGATTTAGAGAGTGTTGGAGGTGCATTATATTCAATAAGTACAGCTCGACGCAATGCATCTAGTATCGCATTCCGTGTAAGGGATTTTTTGGCAGATTATTTTATAAATCAGGGAGCGGTTTCATTTCAAGAAGATCGTATTTAGTGTATAGCAATGTTTGCGTATTTTATGCATTTGAAATATATACATATTTTTATGTATAAAATTGTAATCTAAGTACCTTTATACTATACTTTTTGTTACGTTAACTTTCTTGTGATATTTTATTAAACCATGGATATATCTATAAATATTGTTTTATTTACTGAAAAAGATGGTAATTATCTGTATTAGGAAGATTACAAAGGCATATGGCAAATGAATTCTGTAAAGTAATGCTTCTAACGAAAACATATATTTTTTATTTACCGACAATAAATCATGATTATGACGGTATGTAATTAGTAAATAAGGCATAGGCCGTATAATCACAAGTACATACTTTAGGCAAAATAGGATAAGTTTTCCCTATCAAAACGCTATCATTCTTTAAAAATATTTGGTGAATGTTTTTTGCAACTACACAATGACAACAATCTTCCAATCATTAATCACTACCAACATAACCACATAGCACACAATAAATAAAAGACATACAAAATTAAAGAGTTATAAAAACAAATTATTTTATTTTTTCAAAAACATTCTTAAAACCCTTTTGAACATTCTTAAAACTATTTAAAAAAAAATTAATGTTTTAAAAATTTTAAAACTATTTTCGAAAAATGAGATGCATTGTTGTTTCTTATGTCTAGGTAACAAGCGTTTTAAACATTTTAAAACTATTTTTGAAAAATGAGATGCATTGTTGTTTCTTATGTCTAGGTAACAAGCGTTTTAAACATTTTAAAACTATTTTTGAAAAATGAGATGCATTGTTGTTTCTTATGTCTAGGTAACAAGCGTTTTAAACATTTTAAAACTATTTTTGAAAAATGAGGTACATTGTTGTTTCTTATGTCTAGGTAACAAGCGTTTTAAACATTTTTACATATTAATTCAATATATGTATAAAACAGTAAACAAATTATTTAAAAATAAAAAAAAAAATTATTCGGGTTCCGATTTAATAGCAAATAACGAGTTTGTTAAAACTTGTATTGCTTTCATTTGCTTTACCTCGCTCATACCGTTCATGATAGAGGTTAACATAACACCAAACGACCTCACCGCCTCGCTGCAATTGCTCCTCTCTGCACACATGCTTTTGTATAGCTCGCACGCTTCTTTGAAACAGCTGTCGTCATCGCTGTTTGTTTTCTTGACTCTTTTCCGGATCGGAGTTGAAGACGACAACTCCGAAGGCGACGATAAAATAGTCGGAGAACTTTCAAAACTAAATGGATCCAACAGCTCCTACGAATACATGTCTTCTAAAATGTTTGTGGTGCAGCGATTTCTGTAAAAGGGAAATAAATATTTAATAGGTATAAAATATTTAAGAAAAGATTAACATACGGTCTGGGCTGTATATATAGTTTTAAAAAGCTCATATTATCGAACAATGGCCAGGTTTCGGTGTTACTCGCCCCACTTCCTGATGGTGACTCCATTTTCCTTACTTCCCTACTGAATCTCTCCCTTAGAGTCAGCCACCTCCTCGAACATTGCTCATCTGTAAAATAAACCCAACATAAACTATTAAATTCTACCTATATATATACATATATACAAAATATATTAAAATCTAATAAATAATAATAACAATTACTTACCAGTAGCACCTAGCTCCTTTGCCACGCTTACCCACGCAGCCTTCTTCTTGCTCGGCACCCGGTAGCCTACGCAGGCCTTGTTATATAAAATTTCACGCGCACGCACTTCTTCTATTAATTTTTCATCATTCATTGTGATTATTTTGATTATTTATTTCTGGAAAATTAAATTTAGAAAATTAAAAACGTCGATTAAAATAAAATGATGAAAATGAAATGAAGCGTGCTATGTAAAAAAGCGAGGGAAAGAACCGAGCTGACACTCTCTGAAATGTCAAAATAAAGGGAGAGAGCAAAGATGCCACTCTCTGAAATGTCAACGTAACTTGAAATTCTAAATTCAACAGACTTTCAAGTCAAGTCAAGCGTTCGGTAATCAAATACATGCAAGGCTCATTAAACAGATCTTTTATGTGACAGTTCTCAAGTCTGGCTAGGTTAAGTCAAGCATGCATAACTGGAGCTTAAGTTTGTGAGTGGGATGTGGGTGTTTGTTGTAATTAGTGCATTTGTTGGGTTGTTGGGATGGCTAATATGATGCTCGAAATGTTGTAGAAAATTCGGATGTAAATGTAATTCGGTTGGTGGTATTGTGGAATTGAATGAAGTTTGATACATGTTTTCTATTGGGCTTGGATCGTGGTTTGCGCTGTGTAAAGTAATTGTATTTGTTTTTATATGAACGTTATTGTTGTCGTTTACATTTGTTTGTGTTTTTTTAATTCTTTTTTGCGTTGCTTCTTCGATGCGTTCTTCTGGTACATTTTTGCTGTAGTCAGCATTATTTTGGTTAATTGTTTCTATAGCTTCCCTAAATGAGCATTTATTGATTGTTTTGAGTTTCAAAATATCTTGTCTTTTTCTGTACGTGGGGCATTGTTTGTTGTTAGAGCGATGATTTTGTTTGCAGTTGATACATTGCACTTTCGAACAAGGTGTCAAGTCGTGGATGGTGCAATGTTTAGCTGTATGGCCGATTAAAAAACAGTTTTTGCATTGCATGGGCGATGGAATATATGGATCAACTTTTACTTTCAGCCATCCTATGTTCACTTCTTTTGGCGGAGCAAAAGAGTTGAAAGAGACCATGTGAAGCGGAGTGTCAGTGAGTTTACCTTCTATGTATTTTCTGATTTTCTTACATTCCACTGCACCTTGATCTTTTAGACCTTCTACGATTTCTTCTTCACTTAGATGTTTTAGAACTCCAGAATAAACTACACCTTTGGATATATTAAGCCTTGGGTGGAGAGAGACTGAAATGTTGCAAATATTGTACAATTGAGTTGCTTTAAGGTATTTGTTCGCTTGTTGTTGAGTTTTAGCTAGTAAAAAAAGGTCTCCATCTCTTGTAAATGATATTTCTATGGGCTTTTCGAATGTGATTGATTCGAGCGCTTTGCTGACTGCGAAAATGTTATACGATTTCAGTGGTTTTTCGGTTTTGCTTTTTATAAGTAGAAACTTTGGGCATGGTGAGTTTTGTTGAGAACTTGCGTGTTTGTTGAGTTTAAGCGTTGGGAAGTCATAGTTGTTGTTTATATTGTATGCCTTACGTTTTGTTTTTGGTAGCTCGCCTAGTATGGCGAAGTAGTTACTTCTGCCCCTTTCGGGGTCTTCCTCCATGGCAGTTTGCTGATCCTTCTTCTGTGTGACCGCACTCTACACTCTACACACACAACAATATATGTACAATTTAAAATTAAATTTAAATTTCTTTGCAATAATATAAAAAGAAAAAAAAAATTTAAGAATTTATATAATTTTTGAAATTTTATATGAGCTTGTGAAAATTAAATTGCTATCGTTTTCAATAGTAAACTCAAATACTAGCTTCGTCTCATAGGCATTAAGTATTTCAAAAAAATTGTAAACAATAAATAACGAGCAATGGAGAAAATATCTTTTATTCTTGCAAATAATGAAAAAATGATGTATTGTCTACATAAAAAACAAAAATGGGTAAAGTGTGCATTAAGAGCTCACCATAAAATAAGGCGGCACATGGCCCTGGCATTCCTAAAATAAATACATGGAAAATATAGACGGTTCTGGACATGTGTAAGTCATAGAAGATGTTCGCAAACTTTTGAATATAACTCCAAATGTTTGACAGGAGGAAAAACTTTTACTTAACTTTTAACTACTTTTAAGAACGATAAGTTCAAAAACACTTTCCGAATCGACCGTTCCAGATTTCAAAATTTGGTTGATGGATTGAAGAATTTTCAGAGAGCGGACACTCGTTGGTGGAATGCTATTTCGTTGGAAAAGCGAATCGATATCGGGCTTTATTCATTAGCTTCATCAGCAGAGTATAGAACAGTGGCAAGCTTGTTTGGAATTGGTAAAACAACATTAGGAGAAACAGTTCTTGAGGTGTGTAGGGAAATTTGCACCGTATTCCAAGAAACAAAGTTGGATGCGTATCCACCTACACAAGCTAAAATCGAAGAAATTGTTAATGGTTTGGAATTATTGGGGTTCCCTCAATGCTATGGAGCGATTGATGGATGTCACATTGAAATGAAATCTCCAAAATGTGAAGCTTCAGATTGTTTCAATTTTAAAGAATGGTATTAGACAATTCTCCTTGCTGCTTTAGACTATCGTTATAGGTTTATTTATATAAACATAGGAGTACCTCGGCATTAAAGGCCTACCACATGAATAATGAGCTTTTTGAAAGACATTTTAAATTCGTTGAATGTGTAAAATTACCCATTATACTTATTGCGGATTCAGCGTTTAAACTTTCGCCATACGTAATGAAACCGTTTCCGTTTTCAGTTGTCCAAATAGAAGGTAAAAAATTATTCAACAAAAAATTATATTCTTGCTGCGTGATTTCGCAAAATTGGGAAAGGTTTTTAACCTTCCTATACTCGCGTGGTGGTCTGTGAGACCGACGAAAAACATTTTCGTAATTATTTTTATGCAGATATATCCTAAGAAGTTGAGTTCCTTGCTAGCTGCCGGATTTGTGGTTAACTTCGTTTTAGTGCACGCCGCGCGTTCGGGCGAAACACACGTGATAGTCCACGAGACCGACGCGAGTATAGGTGTAACTTTTTGTGTAAGTATTAATATAATTCATTTCGTGCATTTGTATATTTTTACGGACTTTGATTACTTTATAAAGTATATACATATAGTAAAATATATGTATGTATGTTGCTCTATATTATATTTTGACCAATTTTATCATTCTTTTTTAGGTTTTAATTCATATCAAAATGGACGATGATCAAATCAGATTGTTGCTGGAAGAATTAAGTTCCAGCTCAAGCTATGAAGACGAAAATGACAGTGAGGTGGAAGATAATGTGGAGGTACAAGAAGAGACATACGATACCGAGCAAGACGATGACAATGACGAGATATCTGAGGAGGAACATAATGAACGATCCCATGATTTTTACTTAGGAAAAGATGGACAGACAAGGTGGAATAAATCTCCTGCCCCAAACCCAACAGGGCGACGTGCTAGAAACATAGTTACTCAACTTCCAGGCGCTAGAGGAGAAGCTAGAAATTTTAAGGAACCAGGTGAGCTGTGGCGGCTTTTTTTTCGGAGGGCACTATCAGCCTGATAGTAAAGTACACTAATGAACAAATTAATCGCATGAAGCATAATTTCCTTAGGGCCACGCTCAATTAAGGTTATGCTATATATTTTAATAATGGAGTAATACGTTAGTATTATGGAAAAAATGTTGGTTGGGTTACTTCTGTATTAACGGTATATTGATTTCAAGGGAATTCAAATTTTTATTATACTATATTCGCGTTCCTTAATTAAAACGTGTTTTCGCAACTGAAAATTTTTAATATAATTAAATAAAATAACTTTATAATGATGTCAAATAACCAATCAGGTAAATATAATACGTTATTTAGCTCTCTGAAAAGTGGGCAATATATTACGTCCATATAACGAAAATTTGGAATAAAAAATCGCGCGATCGCCTGCGACACTTGTTTCAATGTAATATATTATACTGAAAATATAATGAAAATTTGGAATAAGAAATCGGGCGATTTTTTATTCCAAATTTTCGCCTGCGGCGCTTCTTTCAATGTAATATATTATACTGAAAAATATAATGAAAATTTAGAATAAATAATCGTGCAATTTTTTATTCCAAATTTTCGCCTGCGGCGCTTTTCAGGGAGCTTTAAAATATTCTTTGAAATCAATATTATATAAAATAATATGGCATTGCACAAACGCCACCCAGTAGGGTTCTTTAAATGTTCTAGGGGCAATTGTAGGACGAAGTCGCTTATTTCAAGGGCAGCGGGCACGTGGTTTGAAGGCATCAGATTAAGCTTTCCACAAGTATTTTACCTAATGTATTGTTTTGCCCACCGCTTTACACGGGAAAGCATTCATAGGGAGGATTATGCGAGCGTTGGAAAGAAATTGTCATCTGCCACTATCTCCGACTGGTATAGCTACTGCAGGGAAGCAGTAGTTATATTTCAGTTAGACCACCAAGAATTCAAAGGGAAGATTGGTGGTTCAGGAAAGGTAGTGCAGATTGACGAAAGTAAATTCGGGAAACGCAAATACAACAAAGGTAATAATAATAATTTATATATGATGCAATTATGTTTATTCGAATACTTTTCTTTTTTCAGGAAGACGCGTAGAAGGGCATTGGGTGCTCGGAATGATAGAGGATGGCAGTGAGGACCTCAGACTGGAGGTATGCCCGGACAATGTACGTTCCGCTGAGGTCCTCATCCCTCTTATACAGAAACATGTTCACGAAGGAACAACCATAAAGACCGATTTTTGGCGCGCATATGATTGCCTCCATGATTATGGTTACATCCATAAAAAGGTTAACCATAGCGACCCTGGCAATCCATTTATCGCCGAGGATGGCACACACACGCAAAGAATCGAGTCTCATTGGCGTGTAGTGAAGCGGTTTTTTTATAAAGAAAACTATAATAATCCGGCAAACTTTGCTGAGGTTGTAGTAGAATTTTTATGGAGGCGAGAAATCCAAAAAAACATACAGACCCATTTTTTTCGCTACTGGGTGTTATTAAATATGTGTCTAACACGAAATAAAAAACTAAAACATACAAATGAAAACCCAATTTTATTATTTAGGGGGTCTTGTATAAATGGTTTGTTGCTTTATCTTGGTACTTCAACTACTTGTAAGCATTATTACCGATACATATACAATTTTTAATTTTCAGTGTTTTTATTATTTAAATTAAGTGGATTTCCACTTTAATTCATTGAAATAATAAAAATAATAAACATAGAGTCACTCAATACATAAATTTTATAATAATTAGTGAAAATTGTATGGAAAAACTACGATTTTACACCATTTTCAGGAGGCTGCCCTAGAGCCCCCCGTGGTCCTAGGGGGGGAAGGGTGCTTTATTCAAAAGTTCCATTCATTACCTCTCAAATGAGGGGGGGGCCCCAGCCCCCTTCCCCTTTGCGCAAAACCTCTTCCCCCAATGCTTTTTCTTCTAGTAATTTTACAACTTTTTCTTCATTTTCTAATGATTTTTCTAAATACTTATTTCTGCATCAATTCCTGTTCATTTTTTATCAATTGGAAAAAGCGATCATCTGGGCGCTTTCGCTTTCGTGCATTTCTCGAATTAGCACTTGTAGTTGGTTCATCAGCCTGTACTTCAGCGAACGATGACTCAATACCCAGTTCTCAACGATACCTCTATTGCTTCGAATTCACAATCAATTAAAGATTCTTCACAATTAAAACATAAATTTCCGTCCATTACTTCAAATAAATTATTTGATTTGAAACTTCCCAATACCTTATGCACGTCGTTGTAGAACTCCCACTTTGACGGAGATCCACCACTAGGACCAAATTTTCGTTTTTCTTGCCTAAAAAATGTTAGATTTACAAGAATTAAATAAGAATATTTTCATAAATCGACTAGTTCTTACATACCTATATCTTTTTGTTAAATAATTTAAATTTTCCTTGCAGCACATGGGTTCCTCGTAGTTTTTAAATATTTTATCCTCAAACTTCAATGAGGGACTTCGTCTCCGAAGTTCTCAAATAAATGCGCGTTTTTTTCGTATAATTTTCCATTTTTCATTTATTATATTTTTAAGTAATTTTGACGGAATATTTCGAAGAGCTTTTTTGTAAAAGCTTTTAGCAAAGTTTGTTACATTTTTAATACGCTTTTATTAGCTTCACTTGTATGTATTTATGTATGTTTGTAACTTTTTTAAGTGGTACTGCAACCTAGAAAACTTGAGCGACACAGTAGGAAGGCGATAGTAAGTTTAAGCAGCTCACCAAAAAGATGCGCTTAAAAGTATGCAACATGTATATAAAACTAGTTTTGGTGACATTTAAATAGCATACTGAGTTGGGCGTCGACCGTTTATGAGATGCCAGGTTGTACAGTAGAACATGCAGCAATTTATCTGGGCTCTCGACTGTAGGAAGGCGATAGTAAGTTTAAGCAGCTCACCAAAAATATGCGCCTAAAAGTATCCAACATCTATATAAAACTAGTCTTGGTGACATTTAAATAGCATACTGAGTTGGGCGTCGTCCGTTCATAAGGTGCATGCAGTAATTTATCTGGGTTCTCGACTGTTTGCTGCTGGACAAGCTTATGTAGCACTTAGTCGTTGCAGATCTTTGGACGGTATTCGAATTGAAGAACTAGACTGTTCAAAGTTGACAGGTAAACCCCCATGTAACAGTGAAGCTTTAGAAGAAATGATTCGATTAAGAAGTAATAATTCATAAAGTCGTCAATAGAACTTGGTCGCAAATAATGTAACAATTAATCATGAAAGGTTACGAGTAGATATTAAATGCTGCCTAATTATCGATTTACTTAACCAATACTAGATGTCATAGTTCATATTTTAACAAATTTGGGGTTTCTCACATCAAACTAAAAAATCAAAAATAAATACATATACTTTAAAAAAACTAAAAATTGCTTTAGGTGCTTTGTGACATATTTTTCATATGTACATATACCGAGCATGCCACGCTTTTCTCACAATAATGCAGGAATTTTTCCTTCATTATTATTTAGGGTATTCCACCAAACTCGTAAATGTAGAAACTTATAAGTTCAAAAATTTACGCTTTAGTTTTTTGGAACGCTCCTTTTTTTCATACGTATAAAAGCCGCGTAAATAGGTATTTTGACTTTTCTGTCAGTGTTGCATTTAAAAAACCAAATCCAGGGTTAATTTTGAAGAGAAATTTCTGTATAAGTGCGTGCGTTTATTTAAAAAATAACTTAAAAATAATTAAAATCTTACAAAATGCCACGAAAAAGTGAAAAAAGAAAACTATGTGAAAATATTGATAACAATGCACTCAACACTTTGTCGATGTTACAAGTATTTGGATCAATTGATGGTTTGCTTAATTACTTTCTGAGAGAATGCACGCATTTAAATGATTTCGTTTATATTTACAGAACGAAATCAAGAAGAAGTGGAAGATGAAATCCTTGAAGAATGGGCATATTCAAAACTTACTGTCCTCAGCTTTCGCTATTCGATTCCGACCTTGAAAGACTCTGTGCCAAAATCCAAAAAATTCTTTTATGATATTTTGCCAAATTTAGACGAAAACCGGTTTCGACAATTTGTTAGAATGAATCGGGCAAATTTTGAAATTGTACTAAAACTGATAGAAGATGATGTTCTCTTTAACGGAGCAAGTTCCGGCAAACAATTTCCCGTTGCTATGCAACTCGCCATTGTTTTATATCGTCTCGGTTGTAATGGAAAAGGTGCATCAGTTGCAAAAATTGCTAGTTTTTTTAGGATAGGTGATGGAGGAACCATTCAAAGAGTTACTGAGCGAGTCTTTCAAGCAATATTAAAAATAAAGCAAAAGTTTTTGTATTGGCCTGATGCTAAAGAGCGGCAAAGTATTGTCAGAAAAACTTTTTTTGAATTGCCGCATTGTATTGGATATGTTGATGGCACAGAAATTAAACTAGCTGAAAAACCTAGCGAAGATCCCGAGTCATATTTTTCGCGAAAGCATGTATATTCTCTAAAAGTTCAAGCAGTATGTGATCATAAACTGAGAGTCCGTCACATGGTTCTAGGATATCCCGGTAGCGTTCACGATAGCAGAATCTATAATAACTGTGAACTGGCATTGAAACCATCGGATCATTTAAGCGGCGATGAATGGATAGCAGCCGATAGTGCGTATAAACTAACGAATACGGTTATAACCCCATTTAGAACAAATTCCAACGATTGCACTTTGCAACAAAGAAATGAGTTCAACAAAACCCATTCCAAGTATCGTGTGCGTATTGAAAATTGCTTTGGAATTTTGAAGGAAAGATTTAACTCCCTCAAAGAATTAAAAATCCAAATTAAAGATGACGCAAGTGTAAAGCTTGCTTGCCGGTGGGTTCTTGTTTGCGCCAGTTCTACATAACATTATAATTGAGCAGGAAAATGGTGATACATTTGATATCGAAAACTTAGAAGATAGTTTTGACAATGATGAAGTGAATGAGAACCAATTCCAACAGTTTCCAGTCTTAGAAGGAGAACACAAGAGACGAGCCATAATAAAAATTTTAAATGAAATGTCAACATTAAATAATTTTTAAATTTTTTCAGGTAATTTAGTATTCTTCTTTCTATATCATTGCGAAAAATAACCTGTATATTAATTTTAGGTCTGCAAAATCTAACAAAACCCTTACATCCTGCCCTTACCCTACGATGACTTGGAAAAGCAAAACAATATGGTTGAAAGCTATTGCTGTCGGCGAAAGCCAGCAACCAAAATGCCTAAAATTAACAACTTTTAATTTGATTTCATATTTTAAAGCATTAGAAACTGTTAAGGTCTTCTTTATTTGTATATATGTAATCTTTAAAGACACAAAATATATGTGAGGATTAAAAAGTTCTTATGCTTTTTTATATTTTAACTCTAGTTCGTACATTTTGAGTTTTTCTTCTCTTTCATTTTTTAATTTCATTTTCGCCAAAGCAAGTCGTTCATCACGTTCAATTTCTAGCTTTTTCATCTCCAATTCCTGTTTTTTTTTTTCTTTCATCCAATCAAATTTTTGCTTCTCCAAGTCCAATTTTGCTTCCAGCATTCCTTGTAATACGCCGGCAGAGCTTGCATTTGGATTTTGCTTTTTCTTTAGGCTGTGTTTCGATGTCATTCTTTTTTTTAAATTCTCAATCTCTGAGTCGCCGTTGAAGCTGCTTGCATTGTTCGATGATAATTCCAGTGATAAATGAACGTCTGGCTGTGGAGTATCGGGCGGAATAGGAGTACTGGCTGATATAGGTGGAATCGAGCAACTATTTGAAATATCAACATTATCAAATAAAAAAACCTCCTCGCTGTCTTCATAGAGGACTTCTATATTGCTACTCTCAATTATAACCGTAGGGTTCACGCCCTTTCTGAGCCCAAAAATCTCGTCCAGTATTTCGAAGAAGGGACAAATATTTTGAGTGTGGTCTGCGAAATTTGGTTTAATTTAATTTCGTATTTAAAAGACAAAAAAAAAAAATACCCTTGACGCTTTCTTCTCCATTTTCAATTAATCCAGCTCCTGTTTGACTACGCCATTTCACGGCCTCCATATACATGTATATTCCTTTTAAATAGCGCATTTTGCTCTTCATCACTTTCCAATTAATGTTTGCGAGCAAAGGGCACTTAGCAGATATTTTCGAATAAAATTTTTGTGCAATAGGCTTCTGTATAAAAAAAAAATATGCATTTATAAGCAAATGAAAAAAAAAATAAGATACGAACCTCAAATGACTCCGGGAGGTCTTTTATTTCTCCGCGTACTTCCTCTAAAAGGCTTCTAGTTTGCTCACTGCTCCAACGATGTGTTGGTGCTGCCCGGAAGCGCTTAGCTTTGACCTTTTCTTCTAATTCCTGAATATAAAATGTATTTCTGCAATTTTCATCTTCACGAGAAATTTAAGTAATACTTACTGATGCACTCATTATAAAAAGGTTTTCAGAAGGTGTTTATTTCTTTAAATTAAACAAAATTTTGCAACAAGCACAAATGTTTTACCGTTCTTTTTTTCTTTGCAGGTAGTGTTGCCTGCACTAAAAACTTTACTTTTTTGAAGCACTAAATGTAAATTATTTTTGTGTAATGGCAACACTAAAACAAAATATCAGTTTATGAAGCAAATACGCGTCGAATTTGCCCATAGTTTTATACGAAACGCGTAAACTTTTTTTCATAAAAATTTTGACAGCTCATTTATAAGGCACAGAATTTTACGAGTTTATGAATTTTATGAGGCATTTATGAGTTTGATGGAATACCCTTATTGTTAGTATATACAAAGACTTATTTTCCACTTTTTAGTTTGATATGCTTTAAAAGCGTCTTTTTTAGTTTTTTTTTTAAACTATATTTATTTTAGCTGTGTTTTTACAAATACCACAGTGAAACATCATAGTTTGTTACCAGCAAAATACTACATTGCTCATGTGGTATTTTGCTAGTATTTGGTGACACGCATGTGGTATTTGTACCATATACGCGTATAATATTGTTCTACATATCTGTCACCGGTATAAAGCATCAGGAATCTTTGTTACATTGCATCATGTTTTAAAACACATATGTAAATCGGCAGATTAAGATTGGAGTTGCATCTGAAAGTGTTCGGAAAATGATTAATACAATAGATTCAAACCGGAGCAATAAGGTGTCACCACAATTCGATAAAAAACTACTTTACATCAATTGCACGAAAAAAGGCCAGAAAATTAAACATAAATGTGGAAATATGTCAACTGGAAAATATATTAATCCCTGCTAGAAATTAGAACAGTGTCACCTGATATTTAACAATAAAATCACTACCGAGCAACAAAATCAAATATTTACTGCTTATTGGGGAATACTAGGCGATGTCAATATATTTCAGATGTGATCGATATTAATCCCAAGAAAAGCGAAACTATTAGAAAAGCAGAATTCCAGAAATTGTTCATCTATTTTTATCATTATAAAATTAACGGGCAAACGTCTCGGGTAGAGTATAAAAACCGTAAACCGATACAAAATTCAAGAGCAATTTGGCTGTATTATTCCAAGCGATTCTCGAGACAAAGATTGACAAAAAAACGAAATGATTGAGCATAAAAATAAATAAATACCAAAGCCACTACAATCGTCGGCTACCGAAAAATAAATTAAGTCAGTGTAGGAAACAAAGTACCAAGAAATATTTAGAGCACTAAACATAAAATTTAAAAAGCCACAGCTTGACCTTTACAATACGTATGAAACCATAAGATCACACTTAATAAACACATTGAATGAAAATGAAAAACAACGAATCAATTGCCGGGCGTGGAGGATATTAACACCTCAGCATCAAAGTGATAGACTCCAAGTTTCTTTTATTGGCCACACTCACCTTAAGTGCGATTGCGTCCATTTACAAGTTAAAAAAAGTAAGGATGTGCTAAGATAGGGTGCAACCAAACATTTTATATTCTTGCAATTTGTTTCCTCCATAATTTTAGTATGCTCTGGCCATCGGATACTAGATCAACTCCGGGGGTTCTACAAGAGTATGCTCCAATCTTGAAACATTATGTTAGTCGCCTCATCTTTTCGTTGAATTGTCGAGCATTATAGCAGAATCAGCGAATTCCACTCCTCCCTTCCTCAGATGCCGCCCGTAACAAACAAAATGTGTCAAAAGTTGAGCTCGTAGGAAAAACGTAGAAATCAGCTGTTCTCTTTTGTTTACATTTGACATTTCATACAATTTTGTACAAAATTGTGTCAGCAGTAATATGGAAGTGGATTGTCAGTAAAATGTCAAGTTTGTTTGAATTGTACTCTTTATATAAAAAGTATAAAAACAAAAAAGTACAGAGAAGATATCATATCGCCCAATCAATAAAAACTGGGACTTTTCTGGTTACCAGTTAAAAACTTTTCTACTGATGAATAATAGTGAACCAGAACAACTTTTTTTGCATACAAGGATGCCGCCGGACGTTTATAATTTGCTGCTAAATTTAGTATGGAAATCTTTGAAAAAGTCAAGACAGCGGATCGGACCCGGAGAAAGGTTGGTATTACTGTACTTGTAAATTGATTGGTATTGTATTGCAAATTAATATATATATGTATGTATATATGTATGTATACAACTTTTCTTACAATTGTTAGCTATTTGTCACAAGGCGCATCGGTGCAGAGCATTGCATGGAGCTATAAGTTAGAAAAGACAAAAGTACGCGAAATCATATTAGAGACGTGTGAAGAAATCTGGCGGCTACTTTTCCCAATTTATGTAAGCGAGCCAACAGAGTCCAAATACAAGGACATTACAAAATATTTTTATAATATGTGGAACATTCCGAATTGTGGCGGTGCAATTGATGGTAAGCACGTTGCTATTAAGTGCCCGCCTAATTCCAGTTCGATGTTGTACAATTATAAAAAATTCTTTATTATATTTTTGATGGCTGTATTACTGTACTGTCTATTAAATCTATTAAATTGTTTAATATTCGAGTATAATGCGTTTCTATTATTATTTACAGTCTGTCAAGTAAGAGTGTGGTCGACTTTACCGACAGTTAATGAAGCTTTGTCCTTGATGCATTGTTAACAAAGGTTCTGTTGTCATTGATCTTTTGAAAGAGAATCACGTTAAACGCCATGAGTGCTAAGTACGCGTCCCGCTACGAAGCTGTGTTTCTTTGCATCCACCCGAAAGATCCCAATATGTCCCAATTAGTGGGTGCTAAATATATGAGAAAGTCGAAAGCATTTGTACAGAAGTGGATACTGCGATACTGAAAAACTTGTGGCAAAGCGACTCGCTTGGGCGCATTAGAATATTGATAGAGATTTTGAAAATGCCATTTTTACTGATGAATGTTATACAGAGAAACCTCACCTAACGGACACCTCTATTAGACGGACACCTCCCTTGGGCGGACATTTTTTCATGCGCCAAATTTTAAGTACAATTTTCAGAACAAATCGTCCTCCCTTAGGCGGACACTCTCTTTTGGGCCCGGACGCGGACAGTTCATTGCTACAAAGTTGGACGAAACCCCTCTACTAAGCGGACATGAAGCTCTTATCGACGGACATTGACTTCTGTTTTCATAACAAATCGATCAAAAACCTCTCTTGGGCGGACGCGAACCCCTCGTAAGCGGACAAAATATAAGAATGTGTGTATGGCGTATGTATAAATAACAGATTTAGGCTGTTCACGATAAGGTGGTCATCGGGTTATGTGGTTATGTGATTAAGTGAACAACAACAAAATGCGGTATGACAAAATAACCAAAGTTGACCAACCTAGGCCCTTGTTTACAGATTATGTGGTTATTTGCTTATTTCCAGTGTTAGAAAGTCGTTGGAATTTTACTAAATGGCAGCACAAAAAATAAATAAAACTAAGCGAATGGCATTTCCATTTAGATTTTCTTATTGGAAAATCTGCTATTAACAGCTGGTTTTTGTTTACAATCAGCAAATTAAAACCGAAATAAAAAGCAACGAAAAGCATCAAAAATGATCAAAAGTAAATAAGAATCACAAAGTACAAAATAAATATGTATACACTTTTTCTCATTTATTTATACTCTAATTTTCGTGTCTATAAAAACACGAAAGCGCCGGCGAGAAAAGGAGGTGAAAAAATGGATGGAAGCCGAAATCAAATTTCATTGAACTAAAATTGTAAACAATGAACAGCTGTTTGTGTAAACATAAGCAAATAACCGTACAACATAGGGTGCTCACGGAGCATAGAGGTTATTTTTAATCTAATAAGCATATAACCCGATAACCACCTTACCGTCAACAGAGCATACTTAAATTATGGAGGGCACACTTCTCCAGCCTGCTGAATGGCAGTGAACGCACAACACCAGGAGAAAGCGAACCCGATACCCCAATCGATGACGATGGAGCAGACGTTCCATTGCCCGACCATGAAGAAGTTCGAATAGCAATTGCCCGCCTGAAAAACAACAAAGCGGCAGGGGCCGATGGATTGCCGGCCGAGCTATTCAAACACGGCGGCGAAGAGCTGATAAGGTGCATGCATCAGCTTCTTTGCAAAATATGGTCGGACGAAAGTATGCCCAACGATTGGAATTTAAGTGTGCTATGCCCAATCCACAAAAAAGGAGACCCCACAATCTGCGCCAACTACCGTGGGATTAGCCTCCTCAATATCGCATATAAGGTTCTGTCGAGCGTATTGTGTGAAAGATTAAAGCCCACCGTCAACAAACTGATTGGACCTTATCAGTGTGGCTTTAGACCTGGTAAATCAACAACCGACCAGATATTCACGATGCGCCAAATCTTGGAAAAGACCCGTGAAAGGAGAATCGACACACACCACCTCTTCGTCGATTTCAAAGCTGCTTTCGACAGCACGAAAAGGAGCTGCCTTTATGCCGCGATGTCTGAATTTGGTATCCCCGCAAAACTAATACGGCTGTGTAAACTGACGTTGAGCAACACAAAAAGCTCCGTCAGAATCGGGAAGGACCTCTCCGAGCCGTTCGATACCAAACGAGGTTTCAGACAAGGCGATTCCCTATCGTGCGACTTTTTCAACCTGCTTCTGGAGAAAATAGTTCGAGCTGCAGAACTTAACAGAGAAGGTACCATCTTTTATAAGAGTGTACAACTGCTGGCGTATGCCGATGATATTGATATCATCGGCCTCAACACCCGCGCCGTTAGTTCTGCTTTCTCCAGACTGGACAAGGAAGCAAAAGAAATGGGTCTGGCAGTGAACGAGGGCAAGACGAAATATCTCCTGTCATCAAACAAACAGTCGTCGCACTCGCGACTTGGCACTCACGTCACTGTTGACAGTCATAACTTTGAAGTTGTAGATAATTTCGTCTATCTTGGAACCAGCGTAAACACCACCAACAATGTCAGCCTAGAAATCCAACGCAGGATAACTCTTGCCAACAGGTGCTACTTCGGACTAAGTAGGCAATTGAGAAGCAAAGTCCTCTCTCGACAAACAAAAACCAAACTCTATAAGTCTCTCATAATTCCCGTCCTCCTATATGGTGCAGAGGCTTGGACGATGACAACAACCGATGAGTTGACGTTGGGAGTTTTCGAGAGAAAGGTTCTGCGAAAGATTTATGGTCCTTTGCGCGTTGGCCACGGCGAATATCGCATTCGATGGAACGATGAGCTGTACGAGATATACGACGACATTGACATAGTTCAGCGAATTAAAAGACAGCGGCTACGCTGGCTAGGTCATGTTGTCCGGATGGATGAAAACACTCCAGCTCTGAAAGTATTCGACGCAGTACCCGCCGCGGGAAGCAGAGGAAGAGGAAGACCTCCACTCCGTTGGAAGGACCAAGTAGAGAAGGACCTGGCCTCGCTTGGAATATCCAATTGGCGCCACGTAGCGAAGAGAAGAAACGACTGGCGCGCTGTTGTTGACTCGGCTATAATCGCGTAAGCGGTGTCTACGCCAGTAAAGAAGAAGAAGACTTTAAAAAAACTAAAAATGGCTTTAGGTGCTTTGTGACATATTTTTCATATATCGAGCATGCCACGCTTTTCTCACAATAATGGAGGAATTTTTCCTTCATTATTATTTAGGGTATTCCACCAAACTCGTAAATGTAGAAACTTATAAGTTCAAAAATTTACGCTTTAGTTTTTTGGAACGCTCCTTTTTTTCATATGTATAAAAGCCGCGTAAATCCACGGTTAATTTTGAAGAGAAATTTCTGTATAAGTGCGTGCGTTTATTTAAAAAATAACTTAAAAATAATTAAAATCTTACAAAATGCCACGAAAAAGTGAAAAAAGAAAACTATGTGAAAATATTGATAACAATGCACTCAACACTTTGTCGATGTTACAAGTATTTGGATCAATTGATGGTTTGCTTAATTACTTTCTGAGAGAATGCACGCATTTAAATGATTTCGTTTATATTTACAGAACGAAATCAAGAAGAAGTGGAAAATGAAACCCTTGAAGAATGGGCATATTCAAAACTTACTGTCCTCAGCTTTCGCTATTCGATTCCGACCTTGAAAGACTCTGTGCCAAAATCCAAAAAATTCTTTTATGATATTTTGCCAAATTTAGACGAAAACCGGTTTCGACAATTTGTTAGAATGAATCGGGCAAATTTTGAAATTGTACTAAAACTGATAGAAGATGATGTTCTCTTTAACGGAGCAAGTTCCGGCAAACAATTTCCCGTTGCTATGCAACTCGCCATTGTTTTATATCGTCTCAGTTGTAATGGAAAAGGTGCATCAGTTGCAAAAATTGCTAGTTTTTTAGGATAGGTGATGGAGGAACCATTCAAAGAGTTACTGAGCGAGTCTTTCAAGCAATATTAAAAATAAAGCAAAAGTTTTTGTATTGGCCTGATGCTAAAGAGCGGCAAAGTATTGTCAGAAAAACTTTTTTTGAATTGCCGCATTGTATTGGATATGTTGATGGCACAGAAATTAAACTAGCTGAAAAACCTAGCGAAGATCCCGAGTCATATTTTTCGCGAAAGCATGTATATTCTCTAAAAGTTCAAGCAGTATACGATCATAAACTGAGAGTCCGTCACATGGTTCTAGGATATCCCGGTAGCGTTCACGATAGCAGAATCTATAATAACTGTGAACTGGCATTGAAACCATCGGATCATTTAAGCGGCGATGAATGGATAGCAGCCGATAGTGCGTATAAACTAACGAATACGGTTATAACCCCATTTAGAACAAATTCCAACGATTGCACTTTGCAACAAAGAAATGAGTTCAACAATACCCATTCCAAGTATCGTGTGCGTATTGAAAATTGCTTTGGAATTTTGAAGGAAAGATTTAACTCCCTCAAAGAATTAAAAATCCAAATTAAAGATGACGCAAGTGTAAAGTTTGCTTGCCGGTGGGTTCTTGTTTGCTCCGTTCTACATAACATTATAATTGAGCAGGAAAATGGTGATAAATTTGATATCGAAAACTTAGAAGATAGTTTTGACAATGATGAAGTGAATGAGAACCAATTCCAACAGTTTCCAGTCTTAGAAGGAGAACACAAGAGACGAGCCATAATAAAAATTTTAAATGAAATGTCAACATTAAATAATTTTTTAATTATTTCAGGTAATTTAGTATTCTTCTTTCTATATCATTGCGAAAAATAACATGTATATTAATTTTAGGTCTGCAAAATCTAACAAAACCCTTACATCCTGCCCTTACCCTACGATGACTTGGAAAAGCCAAACAATATGGTTGAAAGCTATTGCTGTCGGCGAAAGCCAGCAACCAAAATGCCTAAAATTAACAACTTTTAATTTGATTTCATATTTTAAAGCATTAGAAACTGTTAAGGTCTTCTTTATTTGTATATATGTAATCTTTAAAGACACAAAATATATGTGAGGATCAAAAAGTTCTTATGCTTTTTTATATTTTAACTCTAGTTCGTACATTTTGAGTTTTTCTTCTCTTTCATTTTCTAATTTCATTTTCGCCAAAGCAAGTCGTTCATTACGTTCAATTTCTAGCTTTTTCATCTCCAATTCCTGTTTTTCTTTTTCTTTCATCCAATCAAATTTTTGCTTCTCCAAGTCCAATTTTGCTTCCAGCATTCCTTGTAATACGCCGGCAGAGCTTGCATTTGGATTTTGCTTTTTCTTTAGGCTGTGTTTCGATGTCATTCTTTTTTTTAAATTCTTAATCTCTGAGTCGCCGTTGAAGCTGCTTGCATTGTTCGATGATAATTCCAGTGATAAATGAACGTCTGGCTGTGGAGTATCGGGCGGAATAGGAGTACTGGCTGATATAGGTGAAATCGAGCAACTATTTGAAATATCATCAACATTATCAAATAAAACAACCTCCTCGCTGTCTTCATAGAGGACTTCTATATTGCTACTCTCAATTATAACCGTAGGGTTCACGCCCTTTCTGAGCCCAAAAATCTCGTCCAGTATTTCGAAGAAGGGACAAATATTTTGAATGTAGTCTGCGAAATTTGGTTTAATTTAATTTCGTATTTAAAAGACAAAGAAAATAAAATACCCTTGACGCTTTCTTCTTCTCCATTTTCAATTAATCCAGCTCCTGTTTGACTACGCCATTTCACGGCCTCCATATACATATATTCCTTTTAAATAGCGCATTTTGCTCTTCATCACTTTCCAATTAATGTTTGCGAGCAAAGGGCACTTAGCAGATATTTTCGAATAAAATTTTTGTGCAATAGGCTTCTGTATAAAAAAAAAATATGCATTTATAAGCAAATAAAAAAAAAAATAAGATACGAATCTCAAATGACTCCGGGAGGTCTTTTATTTCTCCGCGCACTTCCTCTAAAAGGCTTCTAGTTTGCTCACTGCTCCAACGATGTGTTGGTGCTGCCCGGAAGCGCTTAGCTTTGACCTTTTCTTCTAATTCCTGAATATAAAATGTATTTCTGCAATTTTCATCTTCACGAGAAATTTAAGTAATACTAACTGATGCACTCATTATAAAAAGGTTTTCAAAAGGTGTTTATTTCTTTAAATTAAACAAAATTTTGCAACAAGCACAAATGTTTTACCGTTCTTTTTTTCTTTGCAAGTAGTGTTGCCTGCACTAAAAACTTTACTTTTTTGAAGCACTAAATGTAAATTATTTTTGTGTAATGGCAACTCTAAAACAAAATATCAGTTTATGAAGCAAATACGCGTCGAATTTGCCTCATAGTTTTATACGAAACGCGTAAACTTTTTTTCATAAAAATTTTGACAGCTCATTTATAAGGCACAGAATTTTACGAGTTTATGAATTTTATGAGGCATTTATGAGTTTGATGGAATACCCTTATTGTTAGTATATACAAAGAATTATTTTTCACTGTTTAGTTTGATATGCTTTAAAAGCGTCTTTTTTAGTTTTTTTTTAACTATATTTATTTTAGCTGTGTTTTTACAAATACCACAGTGAAACATCATAGTTTGTTACCAGCAAAATACTACATTGCTCATGTGGTATTTTGCTAATATTTGGTGACACACATATTATATTTGTACCATATATGGTATTGCTACTACATGTCTGTCTCAGGTACAATGAAAAATCATAGTATTGTTACCAGCAAAATACTACATTGCTCATATGGCATTTTGCTAGTATTTGGTGACACGCATGTGGTATTTGTACCATATACTCGTATAATATTGTTCTACATATCTGTCACCGGTATAAAGCATCAGGAATCTTTGTTACATTGCATCATGTTTTGAAACACATATGTAAATCGGCAGATTAAGATTGGAGTTGCATCTGAAAGTGTTCGGAAAATGATTAATACAATAGATTCAAACCGGAGCAATAAGGTGTCACCACAATTCGATAAAGAACTCTTTTACATCAATTGCACGAAAGAAGGCCAGAAAATTAAACATAACTGTGGAAATATGTCAACTGGAAAATATATTAAACCCTGCTAGAAATTAGAACAGTGTCACCTGATATTTAACAAAAAAATCACTACCGAGCAACAAAATCAAATATTTACTGCTTATTGGGGAATACTAGGCGATGTCAATATATTTCAGATGTGATCGATATTAATCCCAAAAAAAGCGAAACTATTAGAAAAGCAGAATTCCAGAAATTGTCATTCATCTATTTTTATCATTATAAAATTAACGGGCAAACGTCTCGGGTAGAGTATAAAAACCGTAAACCGATACAAAATTCAAGAGCAATTTGGCTGTATTATTCCAAGCGATTCTCGAGACAAAGATTGACAAAAAACCAAATGATTGAGCATAAAAATAAATAAATACCAAAGCCACTACAATCGTCGGCTACCGAAAAATAAATTAAGTCAGTGTAGGAAACAAAGTACCAAGAAATATTTAGAGCACTAAACATAAAATTTAAAAAGCCACAGCTTGACCTTTGCAATACGTATGAAACCATAAGATCACACTTAATAAACACATTGAATGAAGATGAAAAAATCAACTCTTCATTCAAAAAGAGAATCACCACAACGAATCAATTACCAGGCATAGAGGATATTAACACCTCAGCATCAAAGTGATAGACCCCAAGTTTCTTTTATTGCCCACACTCATCTTAAGTGCGAGTCCGTCCATTTACAAGTTAAAAAAAGTAAGGATGTGCTAAGTTAGGGTGCAAACAAACATTTTATATTCTTGCAAATTATTCCCTCCATAATTTTAGTATGCTCTGGCCGTCGGATACTAGATCAACTCCGGGGGTTCTACAAGAATATGCTCCGAACTTGAAACATTATGTTAGTCGCCTCATCTTTTCGTTGAATTGTTGAGCATTATAGCAGAATCAGCGAATTCCGTTCCTCCCTTCCTCAGTTGCCGCCCGTAACAAGCGAAATGTGTCAAAAGTTGAGCTCGTAGGAAAAACGTAGAAATCAGCTGTTCTCTTTTGTTTACATTTGACATTTCATACAATTTTGTACAAAATTGTGTCAGCAGTAATATGGAAGTGGATTGTCAGTGAAATGTCAAGTTTGTTTGAATTGTACTCTTTATATAAAAAGTATAAAAACAAAAAAGTACAGAGAAGATATCATATCGCCCAATCAATAAAAACTGGGGCTTTTCTGGTTACCAGTTAAAAACTTTTCTACTAATGAAGAATAGCGAACCAGAACAATTTTTTTGCATACAAGGATGCCGCCGGACGTTTAATATGCTGCTGAATTTAGTATGGAAATCCTTGGAAAAGTCAAGACAGCAGATTGAACCCGAGGAAAGGTTGGTATTACTGTACTTGTGAATTGATTGGTAGTGTATTGCAAATTAATATACATATGTATGTATATATGTATAATACTTTTCTTACAATTGTTAGCTATTTGTCACAAGGCGAGTCGGTGCAGAGCATTGCATGGAGCTATAAGTTAGGAAAGTCAACAGTACGCGAAATCATATTAGAGACGTGTGAAGTAATCTGGCAGCTACTTTCCCCAATTTATGTAAGCGAGCCAACAGAGTCTCAATACAAGGACATTACAAAAGATTTTTATAATATGTGGAACATTCCGAATTGTGTCGGTGCAATTGATGGTAAGCACGTTGCTATTAAGTGCCCGCCTAATTCCAATTCGATGTTCTACAATTATAAAAAATTCTTTATCATATTTTTGATGGCTGTATTACTGTACTGTCTATTAAATCTATTAAATTGTTTAATATTCGAGTATAATGCGTTTCTATTATTATTTACAGTCTGTCAAGTAAGAGTGTGGTCGACTTTACCGACAGTTAATGAATGATTTCGCGAGCCGATGGAGGGAAGCTTTGTCCTTGATGCATTGTTAACAAAGGTTCTGTCAGAGATAATGAGATGTCCAACTCCTCTCTCACTGGAAGTGAGAGAACAATTGCTAAACGTCAAAACCACCTAAACTTTGACAGTTGACTGGATTGAGGAGGTTTTGACGTTTAGCAATTGGAAAAGAGGGACGGCCAGATTGAAATCCCGCCAAATTATTATTCGAATGGAGACATTTTTCATTTTTTTGTCTCCACTTGTAACGGCCATTAGTTCGAAGAATAGCGAAGGCGAAAGAGCACGTAAATTGAAGGATGTGAGTATATTTAACTTTTATTAAATAAACTTGCATTTATTTAATACTTTTTTATTTATTTTGCAGATAAAATGCCGAAAACAACCAACAGTTGGAGGAAATGTGTTGTTGGCTGCAACGAGGGAGGAACAACATTTAGTTTTCCGAACAGTGGAACGGACCTCGAACGGTGAGTGAAAAACATTAAATAGTGCAAAAAGTGTTTGTGAGTTTGTGAAAAATTTGGAGGAAATCAGTGTTTCGATTGTGGAATAAAAATAGTAATTTTGGATAATAAAATTTAATTTCCGTGTTTAAATTTAAATGTAATGTGCTGAACAAGTAGAGCGCGACAAACTGCAAACGACATCTGGCAAATATTAAAATACACACGTTCTTATGGACACAGTTATGTAGTCGTGCAGCTGCCTCAATAACTGTGTCCTTAAGAACATGTGTATTTTAATATTTGACAAATGTCGCTTGTAGTCTGTCGCGCTCTACTTGTTCATATAATTGAATATTTATCATAGTTATAAAAAAGTCGTACTTTAAATATTCATAAAATATACACTTTTTGCACTATTATTATTATTATTATACATATTTTATAATTAAATTTTTACCTTTTTGTATTTTATTTTTTTCTTTAAATAGGCGTAAATGTTGGCTCAACCGTTTAGGTGTTTCCGATGAAACACCTAAATATATTTTTGCTTGTGAGCGGCATTTTTCGGCGAAAATGCGTCTTGAAAAGCGATTGCGTTCGGGGGCCGTTCCCGATATCAATTTAAAAGTTGAGCCTACATTTGACGTCCCAAATTTTGATGAAAAAAATACAATTTTATTGGGCTTCGAGGATTTTGCTCCCCAAGTTGAAGAAGCTGTCTCAAATGCACACAATGCATCGAGACAGCTTTTTCCAAATAATGAAAGTGGGATAGAAGATGGAATTTTAGAGCCTCTTCCATTTTTTTGAGGAGGATATATCTCATAATTTTGATAAGGCCGCGCAAACAGGTAGGGGTCTGACAGCAGGTACAGACAGGAAGAAGAAATTGAGGGAGGAGAATAGGGTTTTGAAAATAAAGTTAGAAGAAAAAGAGCAGGAAAATAGGAGTTTAAAGGCCCAGTTAGTTGAAATGGCCGCAGAGTTAGAAAGATGTAGGGAATAGCTCATTTAGGGAACAGTCAGACCCTTTTTCTTTAGTTTGTAGTAAAGTTCCTCCTCAGTTAGGTGCTTGCATTAGGAGTAGTTTTATAAATAGTAATCGCCGTACCCATGGTCGGCGATATGACAATTTTTTAAAAACGATGGCTTTGGGTGTTTTTTTTTCTATCGCCAGTTGCTTATCGGCACTTAAAGCACCAATTAGATTTTCCATCTGAAAGTACTTTGGAAAACTTTGTTACAGACTGGCCCCGTTTCCCAGGTTGCACCCAAAGTAGCATAAAATCGTTAGAGATTAGGAGTAGGGGATTCACTTTCGAACAAAAGTTCGTGTCGGTTTCATGTGATGAAATGTCACTGAAATGTCATTTGCAGTATGATAGGAAATTCGATAGGGTGATAGGTATTGAGGATTATGGCGATGAAAATCGCACTTCTAGATTAGCAACTACTGCAATGACTATAATGGTGCAAGGTATAGGTGGAGAGCCTTGGTCCCACCCATTGGCTTATTTTTTCGTAAAAGGTTCCTGCAAAGGGGATGTCCTCAAGAAATACATTCTTGAAGCCATTACCCAACTGCAAAATATAGGACTAATTCCTTGCCATTTTGTTTGCGACCAGGGCACCAATTTTCAGAATTTCGCTAATTTGTTAGGTGTTTCTTATGAAACCGACTCTAAGTCGAGTTATCGGTGTGCGCATAAATTAACCGATGCTCATATTTATCCAAATACCTTCCAAAAAATGAAGGTTAAATTCGCGTCTCAAGTATTGAGCAATACGGTCGCTTCTGGTATGTTTTCCCTATATAGCTCGGGAGCCTTAAGCTCGAATAGTAGGAGCTTTATTAATACCGCGGAATTCGTTTCGTTTTTTAATAAATTATTTGATATTTTAAATAGCAGTTTCGTTGAGGCTGTTGTACCCACTAAAAAAGTGTTTGTAGGTTCCCCTGAACAGTTAGAGTTTTTAAATGAGGCAGAACAAGTTTTAAAAACTATTCGGGTCGTAGACGATTTAGAAAGCAACACAACCAATAATTTTAGTTTTATAAAGGGGTGGGTGTTAAATATCAACAGTTTAAGACGATTGTGGCGATTTTTGTCACACTCAGGTTTTCCGTACTTGAAGACAAGACGACTATGTCAAGACAGTTTAGAACATTTTTTTGGGCAGATTCGAAGCAGAGGAGGTACTAGAGTAACGCCGTATATGTTCTCTAGTTTGTTTAGGAAATCGTGGGGCTTACGTTACGTAAACGTCGTAACAAAAGGAAACTGTGAGCTGCCTTTAGAATCTGATGCTACAGTAATTTCGGAACATAGTAATAATGTTCTACTTAATGTGTGTAATGATTCACTATTGAATGACCTTTCTTGGCAGGATTTTCAAGGTTTACCACGGCCTGAACACTCTCTCGTTGGATCAATCGCATTAGATAGCAGTTTAGAAATTAATTTTTTGAAAGAAAATGCGTTTAGCTACTTTTGCGGCTATTTTTATTTAAAAATTTTCAAACTGCACACATGTTCCCTGCCTTTACCATATTTAGGAGATGAAATTCCTTCGGACGAATTCATCTTCATGCATCAAAATCAAATAGACAAATGCAACTTAGTCAAGCGGCCTGAGGATTTTATTGCATTTGTAAAAATTTTAGAAACAAGATTTTTAGAAGAATTCGACAGCAATTGTCATAAAATAGGATTAGGAGATATTCTTTTTAATAAAATGAAAGATGTTAGGCCCTTTTTGTGTTGTGATAATTGTGACCCAAAAATAGTTTTAGCCCTTTTTATTAGAATTAGAATATATTTTTTAACAAAATTTTTAAATAAAGACCTTTCTGTCCCTAACTTTAAAAATAAAATTTTGTGTGTTTCACACCTATAGGTTTCAATTTTTTTTTTTTATTTTTTAGTGGTTACAATAAGCGAACTTAATCTTACGAAAGAAAATAAAAAAGTAAAAATTTTGTAAATTAAGCGAACTTAATCTTACGAAAGAAAATAAAAAAGTAAAAATTTTGTAAATAGTTAAGATAAAGAGGCTCTAAAATAAGGAAGCAATTTGTTTAAAGAAAATTAAAATTTGGGATGTAAATGTAGGCATTTGTATATACTTATGTAAATAATTTGTTATTACTGTGATATTTTTATACATTTTTTACATGAATTGTTATTGTTTTGTTTTTATTGTTACATGTATACATTTATCGTTTTGTTTATTTTTTCGTTATATATTAATGAATTGTTATGGTTTTGTTACTTTATGTAAATAAATATTTAATGGGTGATATAGGCCTAAAGGGGAACCGAGCACCCAAAACTAACTTCGGTAACGCGCCGTTTTGCATACCTCCTGGGTGGTGTGGAAAGTGCAATTGGGCATTTTAATTTAAATGCCCAAAAATTCTTATTTTGTTCGATCTGGCCACAATGGAAAATGTTATAAAAAACGCTTATTTTGAGGCGCTCTCACACTGGAATAAGTTGGGCATCCCATTATTCCTGGGTTCTGTTGTCATTGATCTTTTGAAAGAGAATCACGTTAAACGCTATGAGTGCTAAGTACGCGTCCCGCTACGAAGCTGTGTTTCTTTGCATCCACCCGAAAGATCAAAAAATGTCCCAATCAGTGGGTGCTAAATATATGAGAAAGTCGAAAGCATTTTTACAGAAGTGGATACTGCGATACTGAAAAACTTGTGACAAAGCGACTCGCGACTGATGAATATTATATATAGGTACGTTCTGTCCTCACGCGAGCCTGGTGAACTTTCATCAATAGACTTGTTCAGCGGACCCTAAAACATGGAATAAACATACATCTTTGGGGCTGCTTCTCAAAGCAGAGATTCGGCACTTTGTACCTCTTTACTGACAACCTAAATGCCCAGAAAATTATAAAAATCTACAAAAAGGCTTTACTGCTATCTGTCAAATGATGGTACATCAGAAAAAATTAAGATTGGATTTTGCAGGAGGACAACGATCCTAAACACCGCAGCAAGCTTTGTACTCAGTAGAAAACTAAATCTGGCATCGTTACATTGGATTGGCCGTCGCAGTCGCCCGATGCAAACCCTATTGAAAATGTGTGGGCATATATTAAACAAAATACGCACATACTCTTTGAACAGTTGTCTTAAGAAATTTGCCGGATCTGGAGATTCTTATCACTAGAACGCAGTTAAATTAGTAGAAGGCATTCCTCAGAGATGCCAGGCAATTATCGACGTCGGTGGTGACCGGATATATTATTGACCAAATTGCATATTGTTTGTAATGTGTACAATGTACATATAAATATGAAAGTTTCATAAAATATTTTTTTTTTATAAATTACACGACGACGCTCTTGACAGACTGTATATAGCAGGGATGGGCATATTATGCTGCACCCAGTCAAAAACCCTACTCCCTTCCTTCCTTTTCCTTCCTTATCGGCAAAATGTGTGCACAGTGGAGAACGTAGGAAAAACGCAGAAATCAGCTGTTCTCTTTTGTTTACATTTCATTTGTTTGACATTTCATAGAATTCTAAAAAATGTGTCAGCGGTTACCAGATAAAAACTTTTCTGGTAATGAAAAACAGGAAACCAGAACAACTTTTTTTGCACACAAGGATGCCGCCGGACGTTTATAATTTGCTTCTGTATTTGGTATCGAAATCCTTGAAGAAGCCAAGGCAGCGGATTGGACCCGGGGAAAGACTCTCGTTGGCATTACTGTAAGTTGATTTGTTGTGTTTTGCAAATTCATATACGTATGCATGTATATACATACATATGTACTTCTCTTACAATTGTTAGCTATTTGTCACAAGGCGTGTCGGTGCAGAGCATTGCATGGAGCTATAAGTTAGGAAAGTCAACAGTACGCGAAATCATATTAGAGACGTGTGAAGTAATTTGGCAGCTACTTTCCCCAATTTATGTAAACGAGCCAACAGAGTCTCAATACAAGGACATTGCAAAACAATTCCGAATTGTGTCGGTGCAATTGATGGTAAGCACGTTGCTATTAAGTGCCCGGCCAATTCCAATTCGACGTTTTACAATTATAAAAAATTCTTTAGCATCGTTTTGATGGCTGTATGTGATGCGAAATATACGTTTACACCATTTAGTATTGGCAGCTATGGAAGTCAAAGTGACGGGAGTACTGTATAATAAATTTATTAACATTATAGTATAATGCATTTCTGTTATTATTTATGCAGGAATCTTTCGACTTACCCCATTTGGCCATACATTAATACAAAACACTCTGCCTTTGCCACCACCTGTGCCACTGTCTGACGTGTCACCGGAACCTTTTCCTCACTTTTTCGTTGGAGATGCCGCATTCCCATTACGAAATAATTTAATGCGCCCATTTCCTGGAGCTAATCTAACACACACGAAACGTATTTTCAATTATCGATTGTCACGCGCTCGTAGAGTCATAGAAAATTCCTTTGGTATATTGACAGCTCGGTGGAGAATTTTGAAAACAACGATTGAATGTAATCCAGAAAATTTTGAAAAAATTATGTTGGCTTGCATAGCCTTACACAATTTTATAATGTTGAATGATCACAATCGCTGGTATTGTCCGGAGAACTATGTAGATCGAGTGGAAGGACATAACATTGTTCATGCCGGTGAGTGGCGCCGGGAAACTGAAAACAACTCTTTACGACCAATGCGAACTTCGGTGTGTAGAGGTCCTTTCAACTGCGTTTAACCTACGAGAGAGAGTTGCTAACTATTTTACGAATGAAGGATCTGTACCATTCCAGAACAATTTAGACTCTATTACAGGAGGACCATATGCTCCTGGAGAACCTTATTAAAAATAAATACCATTTTTTTTAGTTCATGAGATCATTTCATATTATTTAATTAAGAACTAAAGCATATTTTCAGAATTATTTACATAACAAATGAACTTACATATATAACCAAATATATGTAAAAAAAAGTAAAATAATAATTTAAAAGCAAATACTTCATTTATATAATGTAAATTAAATTAACTTAATATACATATATTATAATATCACTATTCTCTGTGCACTTCAAACGCAGCTAGTAGCATTTTTTCAATAACCCTAGCTTGTTTTGTCTCATCCATTTTGTTTAAAATGGACACGGCTAAAGTACAGAACGATTGCACAGCCGGACTTGTTGACTGTTGTTGGATCTGCGGCGTTGTTTGCGTTGACCATTTTTTTTTAATGTCGATGGCTTCTATCATTTTCGCGTCCACCTCACTATTAGTTGGCCCAGATTGACCTCGCTTTCTGCCCTTTTGGGCAGCCACCTGCGTAGAGCAGGATGGCGAGGGAAGCGAGGTGGATGAGGAAGGAGTCGGGGATATCACGACTGGGCTTATAGGCGGATTGGACGATAGCGGTGATAGCACTTCCACTTCCTGCGCATATTCATGTGGCTGCAAACGACTGTCTTCAGTTGCTGATTGCAACTGACCCTGATCGGTTTCACAAATATTTTGTGAGAATCTAATCCTGTAAATTTAAGTTTTTATTAATACTTTTTCAAATATAAGTATGTATATTCAATTAATATACTAAAACTTACGGCCGTGGTACAATATGTGTCTGAATGAATTTCATCGCGTCCAACAAATGCCACTGTCTTTGGACCTCCATCCCGCTGCCGCTGGGGGCGTTAGCCTTCCATATTTCCCTCCCATACCGGTCGCGAAGTGTCAGCCATCTTCATTAATTATTATTAACAACATTAACAGTTGTAAATAACATTGCAACTTACCACTTGCGTTCAACTCCCATCCGATCTCATTCCATAAGGCATCTTTCCTTGATTGCAGCTTATATAATGGACTGCTCTTGTTGTATAGTTCGGTTTTAGCTTCAACTAGAACATATTCTAGTATTCCATATTAACAAGTATATATTGTATTTTGCACACATGGATTTTACTAATTGATTCAATCCAATAAACTTTTCTTTGATGTTTATTTTAATGGCGCATGTTTACATTTGAACATTGTTGCCATTGCTCAATGCGCATATGTATATAGTTTTGTACACACCTATGTTTTCAATTACAATTTTTTATAATATAAAATATCAAAACTGAAAACAAACTATTAAAAATAGTTTATATACTTATAAATAATAGCATTCTACTCTGATTTTGAGTTATTTTAAGAAAATTTCAAATTATAAATAATAGCATTCTACTCTGATTTTGAGTTATTTTAAGAAAATTTCAAACATATTGAACAGATTGAATTATAAAATTTGATAATTACTGCAGTATATCGATATTGGCAACCCTGTGTTGTGAGAGAGCAATCAGCTGCCACGTTACCGGCGGCAAAAATCCAAATGTCGCGTATTCTCACGTCATCCTACGTCAAAGAGAGAAGGGAGTAGCGTTTTTCACTGCGCAGTTACTTTGCTCGCCCATAAGATATGTCGTGCCAGCTGACACGACCCACGATTCTGCGTTTTTGACTGGGTGCAGCTTTAGCCCTCAGTGGCATTTTGCCCGTGCGGGCACGAGTGCACATTTGCAACATGAAGAGGGAAGTGAGAGCAACGTATTTTACCACTCCATATTTCCAAATGAGAGCAACGTATTTTCCCACACCATGTTTACAAATGAGAGCGCACGCATATATTGGAAGTTTCACTGTGGGTAAAATTGCCTAACAATTTTAAGTTTCTTTAACTATTATAAATTTATAAAATGTATACAAATAACAAAAAGTATAATAAATATTTTATTTTAGTAATAATTTTTTAATGTGTCTTTATAACAGCATTTAATTTGGTTTATTTGCCATAATAAATTCTATGTTTGGTTTAATCTCATTAGCTGTAGTTACGCGCATTATTGTACCAAAATTTAAATCAGATAACCTACTTCTTATTTTAGATATAATTTTCGAAGCAAAACGTTTCAAACCAGGTTATTTCTTTAAATTTCCTTATAAAAAGTAATTTCAATAATAACTTCAATTTATGAACCACTGTTTCTTCAAACACATACATATGTATGACCAAATGAATCTTATGAGAGCGCAATGTAAATAATTACCCTACAACCCTTCTACCACCCGCCAATCGTAGAATTTCCAACGACTTGAGGTCTTCCGCAGGGTTGCCAGGCTCGATATACTGTAGTAATTATAAAAATTGTCTTCAATATATTTGAAATTTTCTTAAAATAACTCAAATTCAGAATCGAATGCTATTATTTACAAATATATGAAGTAGTTTAAATAGTTTGATTTCAGTTTTGATATTTTATATTATGAAAAATTATAATTGAAAACTTAGAGGTGTACAAAACTACATATGCGTATGGAGTAATGGCAACATTGTTCGAATGAAAACGAAAACAAAACACTTGCCGCTCGTAGCGAAGTGAGAAGATGTTTCTGCCATTAGCGTTTGTATTCTATTTGTGTGCTTAGCCACTCTTAATCAATAATGCCACACCGCACAAATATATTTTTATTTGATGATTTCTTATATATTTGAAAATATGTGTTCCTGTCGATAGCGCATATTATTATTTTAATACATTTCCAGAGGCATCTTAGATTTTTAAAATTTAACAAAACAATTATAGAAAAAAAAATATCACAAATCATATATTTATATAAGCATTTTCATTAAATTGAATTGCAATATTTTTAAACACAATATATATAATGGTAGCAATTATCTTTTCTTTTTTATTTATGCAGATATGCATATGTACGTATAAAAGCCCACAACTTGAGATAAGTTTTCCCAATTGTAACTAAAATGAATTTTTACAACTGGCATCACCACCTTTAACTGATCTATCACACGTACAGTGGTGTGAACGAAATAGGAATAACTATACAGTGGGTCACAGCTTATTTCGTGTAAGCAACATTTTTGATAATACTGATATGAAATTAATATTTTTTGCTCTGAACTAAATGAACGAATGATGCAATTATATTGATAATTTAGTTTTAAATACAAAACATGTAGAAAAATTTACAAAAGTATTCAAATTCAATATTTTATTAAACAAAAACCAAAAACACTCATAATTCATGGGTCACAGCTTATTTCGTGTGTTGATTTTCATTCATGTGATACATGGAAATAACGGATTCAGAAAACTAACGGTAAATCAAAGAGTGAACTATGAATACTTAAGAAGCAGTTTATGTTCTAAAAACAATGCAGATCAGTTGTAAATACGCGGTATATCAACATGGGTCCACGCACTTCAATTGAAAAACGCGAATTAGTTATTAAACATTTTCAAAGTGGAAAAACGCAAAAACAAATTGCTGAAATGGTTGATTTAAGTTCATCTATAGTTCAATATATAATTCAGCGCTTTGTTCGTGAAAATCGCGTGCATAACAAGGGTCGAAAGGCTCCTAATAAAATTTTTAATGAAACGGATGAGAGGTGGATTTTAAAAAAGATTAAAAAAGAACCAATGTTAAGTGCTCCAGCGGTGACCAAAGATGTTGAAATGTTTCTCGGCAAAAAATTTCATCCAGAAACTGTGCGCAGAATATTAAAGGATTCCAATTTTCATGGGCGCACAGCACGGAATAAGCCTTTTATAAATAAGAAAAATAAAATGGCCCGTTTACAGTTCGCAAAAGATCATTTAAACAAGGACAAAGCTTTTTGGAATACGGTTATTTTCGCCGATGAGAGCAAGTTTAATCTTTTTGCGTCAGATGGTAAAGCATACGTATGGCGGCAACCAAATACTGAGCTCCAAACAAAAAATTTACGCGCAACAGTAAAACATGGTGGCGGTCATGTAATGGTTTGGGGGTGTATGTCATCTGCAGGCGTTGGTCGATTGGAGTTTATAGACTCCACTATAAATAAAGAAGTGTACCTAGACTTACTGAAGCAAAATTTGCTTCAAAGTGCAGAAGACCTGGGCAAACGTGACACTTTTCGCTTCTACCAGGACAACGACCCTAAACATAAATCTGGTCTTGTACAAACTTGGCTCATTTGGAATTGTCCACACCTCGTCCAAACACCTGCACAGTCACCAGATTTGAACGTTATTGAAAATGTATGGCACACTCTGGAAATTAGTATTAGAAAACACCACATTTCTAGCGTCCAAACTCTAAAAGCGGCTTTGAAGGAAGAGTGGGGTAAAATATCGCCAGATTATACAAAAAAATTGGTGGAATCAATGCAAAACCGCATGAAAGCTGTAATCGAGCAAAAAGGCTTTTCCATAAAATATTGAAATTTTATTTTTGTTTACTTTTTTATAACTTTTTAATAAGAAGTTTTATACCACACGAAATAAGCTGTGACCCATGAATTATGAGTGTTTTTGGTTTTTGTTTAATAAAATATTGAATTTGAATACTTTTGTAAATTTTTCTACATGTTTTGTATTTAAAACTAAATTACCAATATAATTGCATCATTCGTTCATTTAGTTCAGAGCAAAAAATATTAATTTCATATCAGTATTATCAAAAATGTTGCTTACACGAAATAAGCTGTGAGCCACTGTAGGTGTTGGGAAGTTTTAAAATGTGTTGTTTTCTTCTTAAATAAAATTGTTTTTAGATACGAGTATAACTTATATATTTTTTCCTAACAGTGATTAGAATTTCCCACCATGCAAAGGTAAATAAAAACAAAATTTAATGCGAAACTCTAAACCCTGCAAATTATGTTTACCTCTTTTTGTTCACACAACTGTAAAATTCCGATGTGAAGTAAACTTCCGCTCTTTAATTTGTGCACAATGTCAGTATTGCCGCAACCACTCTGCCAGGGATAATGGGATGCCCAACTCTTCTCTCACTGGAAGTGAGAGAACAATTGCTAAACGTCAAAACCACCTAAACTTGACAGTTGACTGGATTGAGGAGGTTTTGACGTTTTGCAATTGGAATGACTGGAACGGCCAGATTGAAATTATACCAAAAATATATTGAACGGAGGAATTTATTGCCGCCGTTCAAGATGGCTAATAAAAATTTAAAACAATGAAAATCAAAGAAAATGCGAAATTTAAATATATTTCATAAAGCGTTTTGTAATTTGATGTACATTAGAATTAATTTTCAATTACAAATGATTAAAAACAGGCTTAAATCACCTTATTAAGTACTGAAAGATCGAAAGTCAGTTGTGTTAATATACCATAAAATCATAAAAAAGGACTTAAGTAGTTTCGCCATATATTACAACTTTAATATATAATAATTTGCAATCGTAATAAATGTTGGGTGTTTTAATTTAAAATGCCCAAAAATTCCTATTTTATTCGATCTGGCCATAATGGAAAATGTTATAAAAAACGCTTATTTTGAGGTGCTCTCACACTGGAATAAGTTGGGCATCCCATTATCCCTGCCAGAGATAAAGAGATGTTTAACTCCTCTCTCACTGGAAGTGAGAGAGCAATTGCTAAACGTCAAAACCACCTAAACTCGATCAACTGTCAAAGTTTAGGTGGTTTTGACGTTTAGCAATTGGAAACGAGCGATGGCCAGATTGAAATCTTACCAAAAAATATATAAACGGAGGGATTTGTTGCATCGTTCAAGACCATTTATAAAAAAATGTAAAACAATGAAAATTAAGTAAATTAGTGATATTTAAAGGTATTTGATGAAACGTTTTGTAATTTGAAGCATCATAGTATTATTTTCTATGGAAAATGAATAAAAAAATTTAATGAATGAGAGCTAACAAGCCTAAGTTCTTGTTTTGCGTATTGAAAGGTCAAAAATCAGTTCTTCTAATATACTTTAAAAAGATTTAAATAGTTTCTCCATACTATAAATAGCCACTACATAGTAATTTTTATTCGTACTAAATGTTGGGTGTTTTAATTTAAAATGCCCAAAAATTCTTATTTTGTTCGATCTGGCCATAATGGAAAATGTTATAAAAAACGCTTACTTTGAGGCGCTCTCACGCTGGAATAAGTTGAACATCCCTTTATTCCTGATCCCTGCACTCTGCGATGAACATTAAGTTACGGAGGAATGTAATTGATTTTTTTCGCAACTTGTTATGCCCTTCTCTCCGTAAACTGATATTCCCCTCATCTAGCCCCCGTGCGCACTTTGCTAACTGTGCGGGCTAAATATGTGCCCATCCCTGGTATATAGGAATCCTAAAATTGTTCATGTCGGTGATTGGTGTCTCGGTGTCATTCAAATTCGTTTAATTTACGAGAAAGACTTGCTAACTGTTTTATCAACGAAGGACCTCTACCATTTCAGAAAAATTTAGACGTTATTATTTTATCTTAAATAGAAACCATCAAATTGCTGAAGGCCTGTATAGCCGGGTTTGCGGTTTATTGTTGTTGGGTTTCCTGGATGGAAGATCATTTAGTTTTAAACAACTCAATGGCTTCCATCATTTTTTGTCAACCTCGCTAGTAGATGACCCCCGTTTTCTACCCTTTTGGGTGGACACTTGCGTAGAGCAGGACAGTGAAGGCAGCGAGGCTGCCGTGAAAGGAGTTGGTGATGGTTTTTCCACAACGCTTTGCGAAACTGAGAAAGGAGGCGATGGTGAAGGCAAAGATACTGATATGGGGCTTAATGGCGTCAAAGGCCATAATGGTGATAGCACTTGTACCTCGTGCACATGTCCTTGTGGCAGCAATTCATCCTGAACAGCGACAGCGGGTAGCACTGAAATCACGGTTTCACAAATATTTTACGAACATCTAACCCTGTAAATTTAAATTTTTATTTCAAATTTAACTAATTATGTATATTCCCATAATATACTAAAACTTACGGTCGTGGTACAATATGTGCTTAAAAAACTCCATTCCTGCCTGAGGGGGCGTTAGCCTTTCACACTTCCCACCCGTATCGATCCCGAAGTGCTAGCCATATCCGGTGACACATTTCTCCTTTATAAATATAATTATTTATTATTAACAATATAAACAATTGTAAATAAAAAGCAACTTACCACTTGCGTTCATTTCTTTCCCGATTTCCTGCTAGGGATGGAAAGATTGTTTACAGAATCGATTCACGATTCCGATTATTTTTTTATATTTTTCGATTCTAAGAATCGATTAATCTAGCGCAAGAATCGATTCTTTCGATTTTAATCGATTTTAAATTAAAAGGAAAAAAATTTATTTACTAAATCACAAGGCATAAATTGAATGAATAATTCAAACCGATTAAATAAAACACAAAAATAGTTATAAACAATTATATTTTTTTTTTGTCTATAAATATTGTACCAAGACATTACATTTAATACAATTTTTTTTTTAATAATTCAAGTTGTTTAAACAAGTTTAATAAAATAAGTTTTTAAATAAATTTAAAATAAGTAAAAGAACAATAAGCTAATTGTCAGTTTAAGATAACCATACATTTTCCGGAACAGGCGTTAACCGGCTGCGATTTTGATTCGCAGTTAGCCCGGGATGCGAAAATAAACGTTCACAAGGTGTTGAAGTCGGAGCAATCGATCGAAAGTATTTTCTTGAAATCCTCGATACGTGAGGATACTCATTTTCGATACTTTTCCAAACAAGTAATGGATCTGGTGTACTACCTCTATCTATTATCGGCCGATTATTAAAATGCCTTAATTCAATTGGTACTCCACCCACTTCATCATTGTCGTTGCACTGATTACTCAATTGCACAGCTTGATCCAAAAAATCCCAGAAATGTTTATCTTTTTTTAATGATTGTTGATTTTCAATAGCTAGCCGACTATCACACTCAACAGCTAAGTTTTTTGACACTTTCACCTCCTCTTTTAACAGTGAACCTACATATGTATATGTGTAAAATTCCAATAACGTATTTATATTTAAAGTATCATAATACAGAAATTTTCATAAGTCTTGGAATTGGTTGCACAAAAATCCTAATAAAAAAAAATGAATTTTTCCCTATAGTTTAACCCTAGAAAGATAATCATATTGTGACGTACGTTAAAGATAATCATGCGTAAAATTGACGCATGTGTTTTATCGGTCTGTATATCGAGGTTTATTTATTAATTTGAATAGATATTACGTTTTATTATATTTACACTTACATACTAATAATAAATTTAACAAATAATTTATTTATGTTTATTTATTCATTAAAAAAAAACAAAAACTTAAAACTTCTTCTATAAAGTAACAAAACTTTTAAACATTCTCTCTTTTACAAAATAAACTTATTTTGTACTATGAAATCAGTCATGTTGTATTATAAAATAAATAATTAGCATATCTTATACATATTAGAAACAAATTTTACAGTCAGTCAGAAACAACTTTATCAAATATCAATGTTATGCTCTCGACAAATACCTTTTTTTGCATTTTTTTGCACGATGCATTTGCCTTTCGCCTTATTTTAGAGGGGCAGTAAGTACAGTAAGTACGTTTTTTCGTTACTGGCTCTTCAGTACTGTCTTCTGATGTACCAGGCACTTCATTTGGCAAAATATTAGAGATATTATCGGGCAAATATCTCTTCAAAGTAGGAGCTTCTAAACGCTTACGCATAAACGATGACGTCAGGCTCATGTTAAGATTTTTCATAAAATTTTTGCGACTTTGAACCTTTTCTCCCTTGCTACTAACATTATGGCTGTATATAATAAAAGAATTTATGCAGGCAATGTTTATCATTCCGTAAAATAATGCCATAGGCCACCTATTCGTCTTCCTACTGCAGGACATCACAGAAAACATTTGGTCTAACGTGTCCACTCCGCCTTTAGTCTGGTTATAATACATAATCATTTGCGGTTTACCGGTACTTTCGTTGATGGAAGCATCCTCATCACAAGATGATAATAAGTATATCATCTTAGCTGGCTTCGGTTTATAGGAGACGAGAGTAAGGGGTCCGTCAAAACAAAACATCGATGTCCCCACTGGCCTGGAGCGACTGTTTTTCAGTACTTCCGGTATCTCGCGTTTGTTTGATCGCACGTTTCCCACAATGGTTAACTTGTACGGTTCTTGTAGTAAGTTTTTTGCCAAAGGGATTGAGGTGAACCAATTGTCACACGTAATATTACAACTACCGTGCACAGGCTTTGATAACTCCTTCACGTAGTATTCACCGAGTGGTACTCCGTTGGTCTGAGTTCCTCTTCCCAAATAAGGCATTCCATTTATCATGTACTTTGTACCACTGTCACACATCATGAGGATTTTTATTCCATACTTACTTGGCTTGTTGGGAATATACATTCTAAACGGACACCGTCCTCTAAACCCAAGTAACTGTTCATCTATGGTCAAATGAGCCCCTGGAGTGTAATTATGTATGAACTGATGGATAAAGAGATCCCATATTTTTCTAACAGGAGTAAATACATCGTTTCCTCGAAGTGTGGGCCGTATACTTTTGTCATCCATTCTAAGACATCGTATCAAAAAATCAGAACGATCACGACTCATTACAGAGACGTACACCATTGACAAAGATCGATCATAGAGATCATCTGTGGACATGTCATTACCAGAATACCAAACAAAGCATGGATTTCATCTTCATTCGTGTCACGAAATGTAGCACCTGTCATAGATTCCCGACGTTTCAATGATATCTCAGCATTTGTCCATTTTACGATTTCCGAAATTATCTCATCAGTAAAAAATAGTTTGAAGCATAAAAGTGGGTCATATATATTGCGGCACATACGCGTCGGACCTCTTTGAGATCTGACAATGTTCAGTGCAGAGACTCGGCTACGCCTCGTGGACTTTGAAGTTGACCAACAATGTTTATTCTTACCTCTAACAGTCCTCTGTGGCAAGGTCAAGATTCTGTTAGAAGCCAATGAAGAACCTGGTTGTTCAATAATATTTTGTTCTAATATTTCACTACCGCTTGACGTTGGCTGCACTTCATGCACCTCATCTATAAACGCTTCTTCTGTATCGCTCTGGACGTCATCTTCACTTACGTGATCTGATATTTCACTGTCAGAATCCTCACCAACGAGCTCGTCATCGCTTTGCAGAAGAGCAGAGAGGATACGCTCATTGTCTAAAGGACTGCCCATTTTATTATATTTTAGTCACGATATCTATAACAAGAAAACAAATATATATATAATAACGGGTGATTTTTTTGAGGTTAGGATTTTCATGCAGTAGTATTTGACAGATCACGTGGGATGTCAGACATGGTGTCAAAGAGAAAGATGCTCAGTATGCTTTGACATTTCATCATGAATAGACTTACTAACGAGCAACGCTTGCAAATCATTGAATTTTATTACCAAAATCAGTGTTCGGTTCGAAATGTGTTTCGCGTCCGTGTCCGATGAGCGATGAGGCTCATTTCTGGTTGAATGGCTACGTAAATAAGCAAAATTGCCGCATTTGGGGTGAAGAGCAACCAGAAGCCGTTCAAGAACTGCCCATGCATCCCGAAAAATGCACTGTTTGGTGTGGTTTGTACGCTGGTGGAATCATTGGACCGTATTTTTTCAAAGATGCTGTTGGACGCAACGTTACGGTGAATGGCGATCGCTATCGTTCGATGCTAACAAACTTTTTGTTGCCAAAAATGGAAGAACTGAACTTGGTTGACATGTGGTTTCAACAAGATGGCGCTACATGCCACACAGCTCGCGATTCTATTGCCATTTTGAGGGAAAACTTCGGACAACAATTCATCTCAAGAAATGGACCCGTAAGTTGGCCACCAAGATCATGCGATTTAACGCCTTTAGACTATTTTTTGTGGGGCTACGTCAAGTCTAAAGTCTACAGAAATAAGCCAGCAACTATTCCAGCTTTGGAAGACAACATTTCCGAAGAAATTCGGGCTATTCCGGCCGAAATGCTCGAAAAAGTTGCCCAAAATTGGACTTTCCGAATGGACCACCTAAGACGCAGCCGCGGTCAACATTTAAATGAAATTATCTTCAAAAAGTAAATGTCATGAACCAATCTAACGTTTCAAATAAAGAACCGATGAGATTTTGCAAATTTTATGCGTTTTTTTTTTTAAAAAGTTATCAAGCTCTTAAAAAATCACCCTTTAAGTTATCACGTAAGTAGAACATGAAATAACAATATAATTATCGTGTAAGTGAAAATCTTAAAAGATACGTAAAAGATAGTCATGCGTCATTTTGACTCACGCGGTCGTTATATTTCAAAATCAGTGACACTTACCGCATTGACAAGCACGCCTCACGGGAGCTCCAAGCGGCGACTGAGATGTCCTAAACGCACAGCGACGGATTCGCGCTATTTAGAAAGAGAGAGCAATATTTCGAAAATGCATGCGTCAATTTTACGCAGACTATCTTTCTAGGGTTAATAAATTTTTCATGTCAATGGAAACCAATTTTTTTGTATGGAGGATCAAGAAGCGTTGCGATGTGATACACTTCAACAGACTCATTGTTAGAAAACTTTTGCTCTATTTCAGCCATTAACCTTTTCTTTAATTCTTCACCAACTGTCGTGATGGGATTAAGCTGGGCCCGAATCGCGGCATTCGTGAACGAGTAAAATTGTTCGAAATTTCCAGTTTTCGAATTACGGCACTCGTTATCGAGTACACTCGTTCGAAATTTGACATTCTGTCATTGGATAGCGAGTTGTAATTCAAACGAACCTAACGAAATGTCATTCGATTGATAACTTGCAATCGTTAATTCAAAAGTTTTCAAACGTCGTGAGTCTACTCAGAAAAAATCAAATAAAATGTAAGTTAACGTTTATGTTATTGACTATTTTATAAATAGAATCATTTTTTTTAGGACAAATGTTAATAAAATCAACATGAGAAAAAAAATTGAATGGCCGAATACATGCTTCGGCATCAAGATTTGGCCAAAAATATGTTGCCGAATTGTGGTCAGGGCAAAGCTGCTGCCAATAAATTGTGGGACTCCTTGGTGGTCCTGCTTAATGCGGCCGGTCCACCAATGAAGGATGCTAAGTCTTGGCGGAAAGTATGTAGATCTCCATGCATTTCCTCTTTTGATAAGGGTCTTAACAAATTTACTAAAACAAATATTATTTTCTATATACATATGTACATATACACTTAGGTATTTGCTGATCAAAAGCACAACGTCAAAAAGAAGTTGTCTTTCAACAAAGCGTCGAAGCAGCGAACTGGTTGTGGTCCTTACGAAGAAAAGTACCTAACAACAGCAGAGGAGCAACTGTTTCAGGCTACCGGCATGGACGTTGCGGTAGAAGGCCTGGGAGAAGTAAGAACTTTTGGCAACTCTACCCCTGAAAAAGAGCCTGTCAAAAAGCTTATGGCAAAGCTTTTATACAGTGACGAAGACGACGTTCCACCGAAACCCTCTACTAGTCGCAGCGCTACGAAGAGGAGCAAACAGGATGCTGCCGATGAAAAGCTGGCTCTCATTAAAGAAAACATGATCGCGTTTGAAAGCTACCAGCAGAGTATAGACGCAAAACTAGACAAGCTTATAGCTTTGAAGGAGAGGTCGATGGAAATTAAAGAGGAAGCTCACAAAGCTTATATGGAAGTCAAAGCAATAGAGCTGCAAATTAACCGAATACAATTAGAAGCCTTAAAAGAAAATAAATAAATATACATACAAATAATTATAAACATACTTACGCTTGTTTTATTCAAATTGTATTTTCTAGCGCCAAGATTATATGGTTTCGAATTTTGTGTCCAATTTTGGTGAAATGAGTTTCGTTTCCCATATCCACTTCTGTGTTAATAGCTTCACTTGCATAATGTCAGCAATACGACGCATCTTTGAAATGTATGCAAATGTTATGCAACGCTGCACATACATTCCCGAATTGTGCCATTTTTTCAGGTTGGTAACGGCTTCTTTTGTCATTGCTGAGAATTTTCCAACGGCTCTTTAGGATACCAATGGTTCTTTCAACCACACAGCGAGCTTTAGAATGAGCCTCATTGAACCGAGCTTGAGAAAACCCTTCTTCAGGGTTCCTGAATGGTGTTAAACACCACGGCTCCAAGGGATATCCCGAATCTCCTATTGATTTACGAAAAATGTATTTTAAATTTAGGTACATATGTATATGCATAACAGTACAATTAAAAGTTATATTACCTAAAAGCCAAACATTTTTGAAGTTATTTTGGTTAAATTGCTCCTCCAAAAACTTTCGTTGTGCCGAATGCTTCCACACAAAGGAATCGTGTGCGGCTCCACCATACTTTGAGTCAATGGCCAAAATGCGGTATTCATGGTCACATATCTGTAATTAAATTAAAGTTTATAAGTATACGTATGTGTATTTGCATACATTTTATATGCAACCTACTATCATTGAGTTGAGGCTATGTTATCCTTTCCTGTTGAAGAACATGTGCTCATTTACTGTTGGTTTTTGCGGCCCAAAGTGCGTGCCATCAATACATCCCATAACTGCATGCATAAACATATATTTAAATATGTTAAGTATGCTTCAGCTTTAAAAGCGCTACATTTTACTCAAAATAAAAGCGCTAATCTTACCTCCAGAAATTTTGTATTTTTCAACAAACGATTTCGTGCGTCCGAAAGATTGTCGGGCACGAATTTAATAAATTGGGGGCACAACTTTGTTTCCATTTCGCTGATTACATTTTTTATTATTTTGCAAATAGTGCTTTGACATATTCAAAAGTCATTTCCCACCAAGTGCTGGTAGCCACCACTGGCCAAAAGGTACAAAGTCGCTCCCAGTTGAATCATTGATGCCACTGCCGTTGACAAATGCTCTTCAAATTTGAGTTCAGCCAATACGTAGTTAAATGCACTTTTAGAGAGTCTGAACCGTTTCCTGAAGCTGTAAATATAAACATGTAGGCAATTGAAATTAATTTGTACACAATTCTAATTCCTTACGCTGCCTCCGGCATTCGGTTCCTTAAGACTTGCTGCACGTTTTCTTCCTCAGATTCCGAAGACGAATATAAAAAAATTATTGGATGCATCACTTTTGAGAAAAACAATAGTATTTCACCTTTATAAAAAAATATAGCACGGCTTCAACAACTTTCTTTGTTTTAATTTCTTTTGTTTTGATTTCACAATTTGACACTTCGTAAATGCCATTTGTATAGAGGCGAGGGCTGTTGCAGTGAGCTAATTTAGATTCGCTTCGTATGTATTAATTTTAACGATGGTTGTGATCCAAATTTTTCTTGTAAAATTTTTAATTCTCAGAAGCATTTTCATTACATCTAATAAATTTAACTATTTTTTTAACCTTGACGAGTAAGTTTTTTAGTTGTGATTTCTGATTATGATCCGAGATATTTTCCATATCACTATCACTTTCATCGAGAGATTTAAGCATCTCACTTTGATAAGATTCAGTTGCCGGCTGTGTAATATCAACTTCAATAAGACTTTGTCTAACATTATTTAGAGTGTGACCAATACATGAAACATGTTTTGCTTCTCCAAAGTGCTGTTTGATAGCCCCTTTTATGTTGGCTCCTCCGTCTGACAGCACCGCACTGATTTTATTTGTATCGATCCCCCACTCTTCACAAATTTAATTTAATCTTTCGACTAAATATGGAATTGGTTTTCGTTCGGTTAAATAGTACGCACCAAGTTCATAAGAAGTAATTTCATAATCTGAAAAAACGAGGTATAATTAAATTTTATACTAAATAACAGCAATCACATAATTTAAGAGTCAAATTTACCTTTCAAATAATGAGCAGTTATTCCAAGGTAACTGCACATTGTGTGCTGATGAGTCCAAATGTCTGTGGTAAGACATATTGAATCTGCCTTTTTCAATTCTTCTTTAACTTTCAATTTTAATTCTCCATATTTTGCTTTCATTCGTTTTGTGATAGTAGACTCACATAAAGGTTGATAAAGAGGCTGCATTTTTTTTACAAACATTCTAAAGCCTTTTTTCAGGCGTGCATAAAGGAAAATTATCGACAGCAATCATGTACATGAGAGATGTTGTTGCATCATTCTTGCGATGACCACCCGCTGAAAAAATACAGATAAATGTGAACATATAAAAATTAATTGTAGTTCGATTAAACTTTACCTGAGAAGGAACTTGCATTATTTATACAGCGATCAATACGTCCTTGAAAAGTTGGTCTCTCTGACTCTGAGTCAGCCCTTAAATTTAAATTTCATGTACTACTGAATGGAACTAGTTCAGTAGAAGCTTCTGATAAACGAGACTGTAAATAAATGATAGTTGAAAAAATAACTTGTTAGAAATTAAGCATTAAATAATATAATACAATAACTGGCATTTAAATATATATAAAGAAAAATACAAGAAAAGCAGTACAGATTTTAAGGTTATAAATATAAACCTATATATTTACCTTTTTAGGTTGTGAGACACTTATTATTTCATTGTCACTCTCTTTTTCATTCAATGTGCGATTTTGATTGGGATTAGAAGCAGTTAAGGAAAGTTTATCAGATTTTTCTAGATGTTTGATTAAGCTAGACGTACTATTATTATATTTTAATTGCTTTCCACATTGGTGACACTAGATATTCGACCCGCTGTTTATTTTTTTTAAGTAATTCTATACAGCGCTAGGTGCCATTTTAATAAATTTATCGTCAAGAATTAAGAATCGCGAGTTTTCTTGTGCTCGTATGTAGTATGTATAACTTGAAATTGGTCACTTAATTAATAGTAAAGTCGAATGTCAAGAATCGATTCTTAATCGACTTCGAATACTAAAGCTCGATTCCGAAAAATCGATTATTTTACGAGAAAACTCGATTATCGAGTAGAATCGGAAACGAGTTTACCATCCCTATTTCCTGCCACAAAGCATATTTTCGGGATGGCAGCTTGTAGTATCGACTTGTCGAATAACTCATATTTAGTTTCAATTAGAGCTATTAATTTCTCATCATCCATTGTAATCCTCGCACACGTATTTTCTTTCGAATAAATCTTTGATTTGATGTTTTTTAATGGCGTTTGTTTACATTTGAACAATGTTGCCACTGCTCAGTACGCATACATAGTTTTGTACACATCTAACTTTTCAATTACAATTTTTCATAATATAAAGCGGTAGAAGTCGTGTTGGCTGATCATTTACATACATTGCGCTCTCATAAGATAGGTCTTATCAGCTGATTCGGGCTGCGGTTTTGCAGATTCTGCTATTAACGTTGCAAGGCAGGCCGTAAGTTCTCTCTCCGCTGCGACACGGCACTCCTCGTCGTACCAGCTGTACTTTTGTCTTTTCCCAAAACCAATGGTTTCGTTTGCAGCCGCACGTAAGGAGCTTGAAACGGCGTCCCACAGTTCCCTTATACTGAACTACTGATCAGTGCTCTCAGAGAGCAAGAGTGCAAGCCGAGTAAAAAACCGTTCGGCTGTCTGTTGCGATTGCAGCTTCTCGACGTCAAGCCTTCCTTGTGTTTGTTGACGTCCGATTTTTACTGTACAGAGGCGGGTGTGTATCTAGGCTGCGACAAGACAGTGGTCCGAAATGATGTTGAGACATATATCACAACATCATCGATCTGTTTGGTAGCTTTACGATCCAGAGACATCAGGTAGCTTGATGAATTTTCTTATGCTGGAATCTAGTACTATAGATAATCATATTTCGGGCCACGGCGAAGTCGATCAGCCTCAACCCATTTGGGGAGATTTCCTTATGGAGACTGAATTTCGCGACCGTTGTGCCGTAGATACCTTCCTTGCATTAAAGCCCCCAAGCACGATTTGGACATCGTGGCGGAGGTAACTCTCATAGGTGCGCTTCAAGCGCTCATAAAAGGTTTTTTTTGGTTACATCGTCCTTCTATTCGGCCGTGGCGTATCGCAAATCAGCTATATGTTGAAAAACGTCGCTTTGATGTGAATTTTGGCTAGATATTTATCCATCGGGATGAGTGCCATGACTCGGCGACGGAGTCTTTCTCCCATCAGCCTTTACTTTCACGAGGACGTCAAGCAGCTGGGCAGCGGCACCTTTCCAATTAAGGGACCGGACATTCCAGGTGCATGTCCTCAATTCGTTTGCCATGGTCGTCATCAAAAGGGGGGTGTCTCATCCGAGGCTATCGTTTTCATTGGGGCGGATCCCAAACCCAGCGCAAAACCCTGTGAAGGGGATGGGATGGATATCTTTCTGCAACAACACTTCCTGTGAGCATATCCACAATCTGCTTTACATCACTATTTATTTATTTTTGTAGTATTCATTTTATGTAGTGAAATGTCACAAATATACATATTTATGTATAATAATAATTAATAATAACAATACTTTCTTTTACTTCGTATTTACTTTTTACCGCAAAAAAAAAAAAAACGAATTTCATAATTTTTATCAAGATATAAAAGCCGATGGTGAACTCTTCGTAAAAATTGATATGGATCTCGACGAAATAGTTAAGGATTAATTTAATTACTATTTAGTAGCATTTTACAATAATACATAATTTCAACTTCATGGATTCTTTTTAAAAGTATTATTATTTTTAACTACTAATACATGTTTATTTTATAATACGTTTTCTGAAAAGATATTGTTTTTGCCAAAGTATGTATAAATATAAAATATCATTTGAAAAAACTTCTTTTGACTTTTTTCTCTAAACCGCTTTTAATAAAATAACCTGTTTGAACATAATTTACAAAAACTCATTTTTATTTTACTCGAAACAAATTTAACAAAACAACTTTTGTGGAACAAGTCTATTTTTTTCCGTCACAGTCATTTGACCAAATATTTTAGGATTTGGAGCACAATTTATCTGTTGTTTTTTTGCTCTCCCGAAAAGTTGGCATTTTAGAAAGAGGTTTTGCTAAATGTCGACACTTGCAGTGGACCAATAAAGTTTACATACACCTACATAGTTCTATTAAATTACAGAATAAATTTATCTGTTTATATTGCCATAAAATGTAAAATAATGACAATTTACAAAAATGGGTGATGAATATTTATTCTGCAAATCTGGAAGTACAGTCTTACATCCACAAAGGCATGAAATGTAGCTGTGCTCCAGGAATTTTGTTCACAGCTTATTTCATGCACGCCCTTGTCTTTGTTATAGAGAAAGCCAGTTGCATGGAGAACGGTACTAGGCATTTCTAATCCTTAAATCCGTCATTCAGTAAAAGTTTGAAACCAATTTTAGTGCGTTTTTGTGTGTCGAGTTATCAGTGTACTAATTTCAGAAAAAAGGGACCCCGTACAATTATAGCGAAATTTTGCTAAGATAGTAAATTTATGTAGTTTAGTAGTAGCAAAGGCCGAAACGCATCAAATACAATTTTTAATGAACGTGACGGGCGCTTAATTGTGCGTAAAATTAAATAAAACCCGAGGATATCAGTTCCAAATTTAACTACAGAGATTCAGGAGGATCTAGGGAAATCAGTTTGTACCGAAACTGTGCCTCGGGCACTACGTGGGCATGACTTCAATGCAATCATTAGCAAAAAAAAAAAAAAAATTAAGCCGAGTTGCCTCTGCTAGGGAGTTGAAAACCAAGGTTTTTAACTTCTTGAACACTGTAATTTTTGGTTACGAGTCGAAATTTAGCTATCTCGGCTCAGATGGAATGGCTTACGTCTGCCGGAAACCCAATATTGAGCTTCGGGGATGTAACACTAGGCCAACTGATAAACATGGTGGGGGCAGTGTTATGGTAAGGCTTTGTATTCTGCAGCTGGGGTTTGGAAATTTGTTTTTTGTTAAGAGAGCTATGAATAAATCATTGTACCATAATATTTTAAAAGAAAATTTAATCCAAAGTGCTGGGAAACTTGGGATACGTCAAAATTTCCGGTATTATCAGGACAATTACTAATACAAATCGCTAGTACGGAATTGTCCACATCTAATGAATACACCGGTCCAATCACTCGACATTTACCCAATTGAGAATTTATGGTCTTTGTTAGAAAATATCATCCGTAAATAGTGCCTTACTAATAAGGAGCATCCAAAAAGTATTATTTTGGAACAGTTGCTTCAATCGGAACAAAAAGAAAAAAAAAATTAGGTAACTCCACGCCAGCTAGACTAAAACCTACATATACTAAAAGCTAACAGATATCACACTAAGTATTAAACAAGTTTTAAATTAATTATTTATCTTATTTTTAATAAAATGTACACTGCATGAAATAAGCTGTGACAAAAAAGTTGTTTACGTTTCTGGTTTTTTGTTTATAAATCCTTAATTAATAATTAAAAAATAATAAAATGTCTTTTATAAACTACACATTCATATTAATAACTACAACTTTGAAGTATTTCGATATCTGTCTTTGTTGTCAATATGTAGCATTTTAAATTTTGTAATTTCATGTGCACGGAATAAGGGGTTAGTTCGTAAACGCAGTAACTTGGTTGCACTGCATAAAGATGTTTTCGAAAACGATTTTCCAAAAAGTTCCAGATAAACGCGTTCGTCAAAAAAACCTGCGGCAATACTGCTGTTCGTCAAAAGTTTTTTAATGCATGCAGTTGGCAGCACTTCGGCAAATTTTCGCAGCCATTGCAGTAATTTTTTTGAAACTGCGTAGAACCAAAGGCGAAATGGAAGAGTGCGAAATGGAAAGTTGATCGCGCCATCCGAAAATGCGATTGAAATACATCCTCTGGATAGTTTTTTATTATATTCAGGTCATTGCTCACTTTTGCTACGGACCGCCTTTTCTTTTTTAAATCACTTTTTAGTAAAAGATTTCTTCTCTTTAATCCTTTTTTTATTGTAATTCAATAAAATATTCTCAGTCTGAGTTTTCTGGTTATCAATAATTACGTTAATTAAAAATTCCATTTCTCTGGCGTTCGTAAATGCGAAAAAATTCTTCGCGGCACAATCGCAATGGCAAGTCAGTAGAATCAGCTGATTGTGCAGTAGCAACCACAGCCGGCAAGAATGCAGCAGGGTGCGCAAAATTACTGCGTTGTGTGTAAGATAAGTTGTTGATAAGTTGTGTGTTTTGGGTCGTTATCCTGTGGTAAATGGAAATGGCTACTAATAACAGCCGATTTAAGCACATTTAAAATTTAAATTTTTTTCTTAAAATGTTCAGTACCCAAAAAAAATAAATCCCCAAACAGTAGGGAATGTGTTGAAGAGTGCTGGTTATCATAGACGAATCGCACGTCGTAATACATAAGTAAGATTAATAAAAAGAAGAGCTCGGCGTTTGCTAAACAATATTTAAACAAACCGTATTAGTTTTGGGAAAACATTTAGGGTATTCCACCAAACTCGTAAATGTATAAACTTATAAGCTCAAAAATTTACGCTTTAGATTTTGGGAACGCTCCTTTTTTTCATACGTATAAAAGCCGCGTAAATAGGTATTTTGACTTTTCTGTCAGTGTTGCATTTGTTTTATTTAAGTAATACTTACTGATGCACTCATTATACAAAGGTTTCATATAGTTTTTATTTCTTTAAATTAAACAAAATTTTGCAACAAGCACAAACTTTGCAAGTAGTGTTGCCTGCACTAAAAACTTTACTTTTTTGAAGCACTAAATGTAAACTATTTTTGTGTAATGGCAACACTAAAACAAAATATCAGTTTATGAAGCAAATACGCGTCGAATTTGCTTCATAGTTTTATACGAAACGCGTAAACTTTTTTTCATACAAATTTTGACAGCTCATTTATAAGGCACAGAATTTTACGAGTTTATGAATTTTATGAGGCATTTATGAGTTTGATGGAATACCCTTATTATGTTCACCGACGAATCAAAATATATATACATCTATATATAAGTATGTATGTATATACATATGTAAATAAAAATAAATCGTCAAAATGTATGAACATACGCTCATAACTTTCATACGACTGAACCAAATTACATAATTTTTTTTTAAATGTTCGTTGAGGTTCAGGAACAGTTTCTGCGGAGAAAAAAAATCGAATAATTGCCGGAAAACCCGTAGAAACAGCCCTTTTCTTTTTCTCATACAAACGAATGAATGTTTGTTCGTTAGTAACGCTAAGAGAACGGCTGAACCAATATTGATGAAATTTTAAGATGTTGTTCGTTGTGGATCAAGGAAGGTTTAAAAATAAAAATATCTTATATTTTCATGAAAAGTCGGCAAATTGAATACATAATTCCAAAAAGTAACTTTTTTTCAATTTTTGTTTGTTTTGTTTTTCAATATTTTGATTTGTAAATTATTTGAATAGTTCAATTTCGGTCGCTTGCTTTTTTATTCCGGCTATTCAAAAGAAAAATTATTGAAAATTATTTAGTGAAAACTTTCAATAGCAATGCTGGCAAAATATTTAAATATTTTGAAACGGACAGATGAATAAATTTTTGTTATTTATTGTTACTTCGTATGTACTAAACGCTCTACTCATTGATTTTAATTCAGGTTTTTGCAGTTTTATCAGGAGCAAATTTATAAATTTGTCTCCAGTTTCATTGAATAAGTGTGTTTAGAGGTTTATCGTGGTGTTATTTGTAAGAAAACTATTTACATTAATTACTTAAAGTTTTTTTGCAAAAGCAAAATAGTGTATGTTGTGTTGTGGAGGTTAATTGTCGTGTTATTTATTTAAAAGAAAATGCCACCCGTAAAGCGTCACAATATCGGTCGACGCACGCGTAATGCAAGTCGAGTGCATAATCTTCGGAACAATGAGATCGATGAACAGCGTAGGCAGCGTTTGGAGGTAAACAGAGTGAGAATTTCAGAAGTGAGGTCTACAACAACTACGGAAGAACCTATACCATCGACTTCAGGCACGAGGCTACAAAGCTGACGATCAACTGGTACAATTAATTATGAACGTTTGGCGTTTAGATATGAATTAACAGTCGATTATGCCGGCGATGAATCAGTCAATATTGGGACAATGACTTCTATTTGTCAATATTGCAATGCATTGAAGTTTCCACTAGAACCGTCAGGATTATGTTTTGCGAATGGAAAGGTCAAATTACCACAACTAACAACACCACCTGAACCACTGAATTCATTACTTTTAAGACACGAACCTCTATCAAAGCATTTCTTGCAGAATATTCAAAAGTATAACAGTGTGTTTCAAATGACATCATTTGGTGCAAACATAATTGAGAAACGGGGATTTAATCCAACTTTTAAGGTATTTATTTTCTTCTGTCACACACATCACTTACAAATCTACATAACCATAGATGGGCAAAATCTATTGAGGCTAAGGCATACAATTTAAGGGGGTATTCTCAGTGGCGGATTAAGTATTTTGCCGCCCTAGGCCCTGTCTGATTAGCCGCCCTTTTTAGAGGATGAAAATTTATTTCTTTGAGTCCATTCATATTATTAAGATTAAGATATAATATTTATTTCATAAAAGTATAATTGTTAAATAATTCAAATAAATATTAATTTATGTTGTCAGTCAGTACAGTCAGTTTTCTTAAATATATAATATAACTTAATTTTTAAATATCTTCTTTCTGGCTTTCGTCTGAGCAAAATAATCAATTATGTCGTTGTAATCAATTTCTTGAACTAGTTGGGCTTCAATTGACAGTAGTGCTAAAGCATTGAGTCTATCTTGGCCCATACTTGTGCGTAATACGTTTTGACTCTTTTCAAGGTGGAAAAAGATCTTTCTCCTGAACATTTCGTAGCCGGAATACTCAAAAAAATACGTAGAGCAATGTCTGTACACTTAAAGTATCTAAAATTAGATAGTAAACGTTGGTTCGAAAATTTTCTTCTCCAGATAAAGCTGTTCTTTCATTTTCCCGTGACTCGTCAGCCTGAAGTTTTCGGGTTTTTTTACGACGGGTGTCATAGTGGTAATAATTCTGAACTCCAGATAGTGCTTTGGCTTTTTTTTCATAATCAGAAAATTGTTTTTCTCTCATATCTTGGAGAAATAATGCCAATGAACTATATATTCTTATCACTGATGATAAATCAGCTTGAGAATCCTGAAGCTTCTTACTCGCAGCATTAAAGCGATTCAAAATTGAATTCCAAACAATTACTAGAATTGCTGTTTCTAGATGTTGTAATTTTTGCTGCATTCCCTTAGCTTCAGCTCGCGTAGTAGGTTTTTCATCTTTGTTTTCACCAATAAAGTTTAGTGCAACAATTATTCCAGGCCACTCTTTTTCTAATGTGTAGTATGCATCATGTCGAGCCGACCAACGAGTTTGAGAAAGGCTTTTAAGTCTTAAACTTGTATGCTGTCTTAAAATTTCCAAACGATGTGTCGAAACGGTAAAAAAATTATATAATTCTTGCACAAGTTCCCACTAAATTTAAAGAGTGACCAGCACAAATAACATATTCAGCTAATGGATTAGTTGTTTTGATTCGTGCTTGCACTCCTGAATATAAACCTGACATGTTGCTTACATTATCGTAAGATTGACCACGACAATTCATTATATATAAACCATTATCCTCAAGAGATTTTAACAAAGAATCTTCAATATCGTTAGCCTTATGGCCAGTATTTGGAATGAATTCCAGAAATCTTTCGACAATTTTACCATTGTTACGTACATATCTAATAATTATCGTGAGTTGAGCAATATCAGGCGTGGAATCCACAATTACACCAAAATACTTAGCAGATTGCACTTCTTTAGAAATATGTTGCAATACTTTATTTTGAATTAATAATATAATTTCTTCGAAGATTGTCTTAGATAAATACGAAGTATTTCCGCGGCCTAGGCACCGCTTACGCGATTATAGCCGAGTCAACAACAACTTCTCTTCGCAACGTGGCGCCAATTGGATATTTCAAGCGAAGCCAGTTGCTCAGCGTCAGTTTACTCAGCCGTATAAGTTTTGCGGGGATACCAAATTCGGACATCGCGGCATACAGGCAGCTCCTTTTCGTGCTGTCGAAAGCAGCTTCGAAATCGACGAAGAGGTGGTGTGTGTCGATTCTCCTTTCACGGGTCTTTTCCAAGATTTGGTGCATGGTGAATATCTGGTCGGTTGTTGATTTGCCAGGTCTAAAGCCACACTGATAAGGTCCAATCAGTTTGTTGACGGTGGGCTTTAATCTTTCACACAATACGCTCGAAAGAATCTTATATGCGATGTTGAGGAGGCTAATCCCACGGTAGTTGGCGCAGATTGTGGGGTCTCCTTTTTTATGGATTGGGCATAGCACACTTAAATTCCAATCGTTGGGCATACTTTCGTCCGACCATATTTTACAAAGAAGCTGATGCATGCTCCTTACCAGCTCTTCGCCGCCGTGTTTGAATAGCTCGGCCGGCAATCCGTCGGCCCCTGCCGCTTTGTTATTCTTCAGGGGGGCAATTGCTTTTCGAACTTCTTCATGGTCAGGCAATGGAACGTCTGCTCCATCGTCATCGATTGGGGAATCGGGTTCGCCTTCTCCTGGCGTTGTGCGTTCACTGCCATTCAGCAGGATGGAGAAGTGCTCCCTCCATAATTTAAGTATGCTCTGGGCATCGGTGACTAGATCACCTTTGGGGGTTCTACAAGAGTATGCTCCGGTCTTTTAAACCTTCTGTAAGTCGCCGCATCTTTTCGTAGAATTTTCGAGCATTACCCCTGTCGGCTAGCTTATCAATCTCTTCGTACTCACGCATTTCGGCCTCTTTCTTTTTCTGTCTACAAATGCGTCTTGCTTCCCTCTTCAAATACTTACTTTCTCTAAAAGTTCAATTTATGAAAAATTATTTTTAATCTTTTTTAAGAGTTATATTAAAAAAAAAAAAACACTTGCAAGTGTATCAAAATACTTACGTCCGATGAACCTGATGCTTGCTGATCTTCACTTACAAGTTTTTCTGATCTTGTCATAAAATTAGATATTTTTGGAATTTGATTCAGTAAAGTTTCTTGTTTTGATGATTTTTCTGATTTCCTTTTACGATATTCCGCACCGCTCAATCTTTTTCGATAATCAGTTATTGCTAATAAAAAAATTCAGAGAACCTCGAAACTTAGTTAAAAAAAATGGGTAACTCAAAGTATTAATTGAATTTTTCAATGGTAAGAAAGACAATAATAATATTATGAGACTTTTACACTTGAACGGCTTTCATAAAACTGAAATAATTTATGCGTTGTATTATGCGTAAAACAAAGCAAAGTCAAACCTCTGTCAATACATACTTCGCGCAGCGCTCTTGTTTTCTGTGCGACTCGCGAAATACGTATTTATTTGTGAAAAACTGTACTTTTTTGAACGGTATTTATTTTTTTTTTTACTTAATCTGTCTAGTCCAGCGTTGTCCACGGCCTATGCGCACAATAGCGCACGGACAGTGCCAGACGCCTCACACCAACATGTCGCGACAAATGTCTGTGAAAGCACGATTGTGCTACTCTATTCAACTTCGTATGCAAGCAAAGCAGAATTTTGCGATCAGTTGACGCTAGAATAACCAACACAAGCATAACGTGCACACAGTCACGTTGGACAACACTGGTCTAGTCATAAGTACTGTTCAATAAGTTCCGTTATTTCGCAGCGCGTGGTTTTTGTATCAGTTTGTTAAAATATTGCATTCTTTAGAGGTGGTCATTCAAATGGCACATTTTTTGAAAGTGAATATTTGTTTGCAAAAAAATATCAGACGTGACTTTTTATTACGAATTAATGTATTTTCGCTACATTATATCAGATTTAAAATTTTGACATTCTGAAAAATTTGCCACCCCCCAAATAGGGCGTTAATCCATCACTGGGATCTAATAAAAAAAGAAATAAAATATTTCTACTATCCATTTTTTATGGTGTTTTTATTGATATTTTAAGAATACAGAAAAAAACTCAACAAAAAAATATTAAAAATTAAAATAATTAGAGGGGGGCGTGAGAAAGGTGTAAAAAAAAAATGGCGCATCCTGGTGACATTGATCCTGAGTTATTGAAGATTTATTTAATTTGCAGTGTACTTATGTATATGTAAATATGTATGTAGAATAATGCTGTTAATTCGAGTCACATCTTGCAAGTTAAATTTCACCTACTTTCCGTTATCCAAACAACCTATAAGTTGACATATGTTTGAAAGTCAGGTAGCAATACCTCAATTTTGCACCAACGTGCTGGTTTGATTACGGCGATTGAAAGTAGGGTACTCCTAAACTGCACAAAATGTTCATTTATGTTCAATATTACAGATTCAAGGACAAATTCACCAACGTGCAGAAGCATTGTTGCCATCAGTTGATGGCAAATACAAATATCTTCAGATTTATTTCCTTGGAAATTCTAAAACTGAAATAAATCAGCAATGTGGCATTAATCGAGCAACTAGGCGAGAGATCATTGTGCAACTGCAACAACTATTACATGAGCATAACCTATTGATTCAATTTTTTAAAACAGCCTCAGAAATGATGCCACCAGATAATCATAAAATAGTAATCAGAGCAGGCAAAAGACCTGCAGGTAAACATGAAAGGCGCTTCAATGCACCTGTGTTAAACGAAGTTGCTATTGTGGTGGTTGGAGAGAATATGGACCCCCGAGACATTGTAATTCAACGGCGTGATGGTGGCAACCTTCAGGGTATTAGTGAAACACATCGTTCAAACTGGTATGATGCATTACAATACCCTCTATTATTTTTTAGAGGAGATTTTTTAATCAAGATGATTAGTCTAGCGACTGGTATGTATCAACGCAATAACAAATAACAAATACATGCAAGTTTACTAAAAAAATCACTCATGTTAATAATTGAATGAATGTAAATTATTATGTTACATGTCAAAAAACAAATAAAAAGGTAAGCTCAATGAATTTTTATGCATACCGTTTCATGACTCGTCTGAACGAGGATAACCACATTTTGCAGTTGCGCCGACTATTTTATCAGTTTGCTGTTGATATGTATGTTAAAGTTGAAACGGAACGTCTGACATATATACGATTAAACCAAATAAAATTACGATCAGAAGAATACATTCATTTGCGCGACGCCATGAATAGAGATGGAGATCGAAATAATATCGGTCGACTTACGATTTTACCAGCAACGTATATAGGAAGCCCGAGACACATGCACGAATACGCGCAAGATGCTATGACCTACGAGCGCCAATACGGTCGACCAGATTTATTTATAACTTTCACGTGCAACCCAAAATGGATCGAAATAGCATAGCATAACAGCAAGAGTGTTCAAGTAGAAACTCAAAGCGCTCATGGACTTCATTGTAAAATGTCATGTCTTCGGAGATGTACGATGTTGGATGTACTCTGTAAAATGGCAGAAGAGAGGACTACCTCATGCGCATATTTTCCTGCGGATGGTCGAAAAAATAAGACCAGATGAAATAGACTTAATCATTTGTGCAGAAATTCCTGATCCCGAAGTAGATCCACAATTGTATGAAGTAGTAAAGAAGAGCATGATTCATGGACCGTGTGGCGAACACAATCATGAATCACCGTGTATGATCGATAACAAATGCTCAAAACGTTATCCGCGTGCTTTGTCAGCTGATACAATTACAGGCAATGATGGTTACTCTCTGTATCGTCGTTCCGTATTCACCGCTGCTCTCCAAAACCTTTAAAGCACATTGCAATGTTGAGTACTGCAATTCGGTAAAGTCAATAAAATATGTTTCCAAGTACGTCACCAAAGGAAACGACATGGCTGTATTTGGTATTGCAGATTCTAATAACGACGAAGTTTCACAATATCAAATGGGAAGATATATTAGTAGCAATGAAGAGGTTTGGAGAATCTTTTCCTTTTCTATACACGAACGTCATCCCACCGTAGTCCATTTAGCAGTTCACCTGGAAAATGGACAAAGAGTTTATTTCACAACAGAAAACGCAGCATAAAGAGCTAAGAGACCACCAGCGACAACGCCCACAAGTTTCTTCGAGACATGCGCATGTGATCCATTTGCAAAAACATTGGTTTACTCGCAAATGCCAAAATATTTTACATGGAATGCATCATCCAAAAAGTTCTAACGTGGGAAACAAGGACAGCCTGTACCGGGTAACGCAAATGTATGTATGTATATTCAACCGAAGCTTTAAGGCGCATTTACACAATTTATCCGAGAAATGACGAATGTTTTTACCTGCGTTTGTTATTAGTTAATGTTCGTGGACCAACTTCATTTAAATTTCTACAAACCGTCAATGGTGAATTGTGCACAACATATCGAGAAGCCTGTCAACGTTTACATTTACTGGAGGATGATATTCATTGGGATCATACACTCGCTGATGCTGTTATTTTATCTACTTCTCATCAGATTCGATCATTTTTTGCTATCATAATTTCAGTATGCTTTCCATCGAGTCCACAAAACTTGTGGAACAATTACAAAGACAATATGGCTGAAGACATTTAATACGTGTAACGTCGGCAAATCCCGGTCTGGCAATTTGCACGGAAATACACAATAAGGTATTAATAACTTAAGTGGATTTGTGCGTGATGATATCCGGTAAGATGTTGCACGAATTAGGAATGCCTGCGGCTAATCGCCCTATGCACGATGACTCAATCGTGAATTTACGGCAATACGATAGAAATACTTTAAGTCAATCCGTACAATATAAAATCCCACTTTTAAATTTGCAACAAAAAACAGCTTACGATACAATAATGAAATCAGTAAATGACGGCAATGGCGAATTCTTTTTCCTCGATGCACCAAGTGGAACTGGTAAAACATTTTTAATTTCATTAATTTTAGATACGATTCGGGCACAAAGTCAAATAGTATTGGCAGTAGCATCATCTGGGATAGCTGCTACATTATTAGAAGATGGACGAACTGCATATTCTGCCCTGAAATTGCCATTGAATTTGCAATATCTGCAATGGCAAAAGTGCTACAAAATTGTAGTTTAATAATTTGGGAATAGTGTACGATGGCGCACAAACGAACATTAGAGGCATTAAGAGACTTGCGTGGCAATCAAAAACTCTTCGCAGGCGCGATGATTCTACTGGCTGGAGATTTTCGCGAAACGCTTCAGTAATTCCCAGATCAACAGCTGCTGATGAAATAAATACTTGCTTGAAAACATCATTTTTGTGGAAATACGTAAAAAATATCAAAATTAACAACGAATATGCGAGTGGTGTTACAAAATGACGTATCGGCAGAAATCTTTTCGAAGGCATTATAAGACATGGGCAATGGGAAAATTCAAGCTAACACTAACATTGGCCTTATTTCATTTCCCCCAAATTTTTGTCATTTTATGCCAAACCATGCTTGGTTGAGCGAACGAGTCATTTTAGCAGCGAAAGATAAGGATGTAGATGATTTGAATATAAAAAGTCAGAGTCAAATTGAAGGACAAGTGCATTCATTTAAATCGATCGATTCTATTACCGATCCAAATGACGTTGTCAATTATCCAACTGAATTCCCAAATTCTTTGGATTTGCTTGGATTACCGCCCAACAATTTACAGCCCAAGGTTGGCTCTGTAGTAATTATGCTACGAAATCTCAATCAGCCAAAATTGTGCATCGGAACAAGACTAACCATTAAAAAAATTATGAACAATTTGCTTGAAGCGACTATAATCATAGGAAAGTTTGAGGGCGAGGATGTGCTTATTCCAAGAATACCACTTATAACAACAGACTTTCCTTTCGAATTTAAGCGTGTCCAGTTTCCAGTGCGCTTTGCATTTGCAATGACGATTAATAAATCCCAAGGTCAATCATTAAAAGTGTGTGGAATAAACCTTGAATTGCCGTGTGGGAGTAATGCTATGGTTTGCGGGTGCATGGTTACATCTAGAGTTGGACATTTGGACTTTGTTAGTAAAAACATGAATAAGCAAATGTATCTGAACATTTTAAGAAAAAAATTTATATTTTAAGTGTGCTTAAATCGGCTGTTATTAGCAGCCATTTCTATTTACCACAGGATAACGACCCAAAACACACAACTTGTCTTGTACGTGAACGGTAGGCCAAAAACCGCTAAAACTATTGTAATTACTTTTGATTTATATAAATAATCATTAGTGTACGTCAACTTTTTTGATATAAATTATGCCCATTTTAAGCTTAAGCATTTGTGTAAAAAAAAAGATATGCTAAATTTAATGTTAAATATACTTACATACATCTTTTGAAATGGATAGAAAAAACCCACAAAATTTATTTGCTTTATATCAAATAAACGTGTCGTAATTTAATAGAACTAGGTGTGTGTAAACTTTATTGGTCCACTGTATGTATGTAATTATGTGTGCATGTGAACAAATTTGAAAGAACCATACGCACAATGTTGGTAAATTTGTCTACGCACAATTTTGTACGTACATATGTACGAGGGCTGTCTGATAAATAACCGACCTAACCATCATGCACGCGATTTTTTCAATTTTTTTTTTTTATTTTTCTACATAGTCTCCTTGTAACTCCACACACTTCTCCCAGCGATGCTCCCATCTCTGCAACCCTTCCAAATAGTACTTGGCGTCTTTGTCTGCAAAATACGAGTTCACGAAAGAAATTGCCTCCTCATTTGACGAAAATCTCTGGCCACCGAGCGCAGTTTTAAGTTGAGGAAACAAAAAAAAAGTCGCTTGGTTCTAGATCCGGTGAATAAGGTGGATGGTCAAGCAGATCGGACCGCAATTCGTGGATTTTCGCCATGGAGACTGTTGAGGTGTGAGATGGTGCGTTGTCTTGGTGGAACAAGACTTTCTTTTTTTGCAAATATGGCCGATTTTTCGAAATTTCTTCCTTTAGCTTGTCCAATAATGATGCGTAGTATGCTCCTGTTATAGTTTTTCCTTTTTGAAGATAGCCGATAAATATATAGAGATTGCGAGCGAAATAAAAATACGTGTTTGCTCTTCAGGATCCAAAAACAGAAAGGGACGATAGGCGTTTTATTTTTCATTAACTAACCTAAAGCGAATACAAGTTAAAAGCGAATAGAATGCGCATGGTTGCATTTGCGAAATAAATGCGCATGGTTGTATTTGCGAAATATAAATTTTATAAGCTTGTGGTGTTGCCACAAATATAATTCCATGGCTGTCCCAAAAAACACTCGCCATCACTTTCCCAGCCGAATACACAGCTTTAGGTTTTTTGGGGCCGGTTCCCTCTTTTTAATCCACTGTTTAGATTGGATTTTTGTTTCGGGCGTATAGTGATGAATCCAAGTTTCGTCTACAGTTATCAATCGGCGCCAAAACTTGGTCGTATTGCCTCTAAACTGAGCCAACAGTGCGCTGGAAATGTTCATGCGCGCACGTTTGTGGTCTAGCGTAAGCAAACGCGGCACCCAACGCGCGGACAGCTTTCTCATGCCCAAATCTTGGTTTAATATTTGACAAACGCGTTCTTTTGACATCTTCATAATCTCAGCTATTTCCTTAACTTTAATCCGGCGGTCGTCTAATACCAATTGATGAACTTTAGCGATGTTATCGTTAGTGGTTACAGCTTTTGGACGCCCAGGACGTTCATCATTTTCCAAGCTCCTGCGACCACGTTTAAATTCAGCTGCCCAAAATTTTATGGTGGTAAACGATGGTGCAGAGTCACCGTACACAGAGTCCAACTTATCTTTGATTTGTGAAGGCGTATTGCCTTTCAAAAATAAAAATTTAATTACAGCTCGATATTCAATTTTTTCCATTTTGGGGAAATCACCGAAATAGACTCACAAAAACGACTGTCAACAGATAATTGCGCAAGATAAATTTCTGAAATTTTGGCGAGTAGCTATTATAATATGCAAAATTTGAAGTAGAAACTTTTTTTTCAGAGGTGCCGCTAGCTTCACGTTGAGGTCGGTTATTTATCAGACAGCCCTCGTATGTACTCTTTCATGGGAAATCTCCGTTCTAACGGACAACCAACGACTAAAACTAAGGTTTTTTTCTTTTATGTTAAAGAGCCAATGCATCATCTGGGATGGACGTAATTTTTCGACATTGTTGGTTAGAAAATCCGAATTAAGCCGGAAAAAACGAACGATCACCAAGTATCATCATTTTACTTCCTGCCCTAACAGCTTTTTCTGCAAACCATCGTAAATATGTATGTGTGTTTATGTATGAGCATGCTGATTTTTGTGAGCCAAGGAAAAATATTTTGCAAATGAGAAATATTTTAAATTGACAACAACTACATATGTTGACAATTTTCTCACTTTTTTCTGTACTTTGTGACTCTCCGGGGTCTTGTTCACCAAACTGTTGTATGTGTCACCTAAAGCTAAGCGAGATATAGAGTTACATATGTACATATAAATGATAAGGATGGCTAGAGAAGCTGAAATCCGGATGCTGTCAGTCCATCCATCCAGGCAAGCTATAACTTGCCTAAAACTATCTTGATGAAACTTGGCACACATATTCCTTGGCAAGAAAGTAAGACGTAGTTCGTGAGTGTAATTGAACCATCGCGTTGAACGTCTAGCCACAATCCGCATTAAACCGAGGTTCTTAAACATATCGCTGATTTGCGCCTACGCCCCGACGGAAGATGTCAAAATCGTGTTTAGGGCTTTAACGCCAGGGTAGGCAAGGAAGGTATTTTTGGCACAACAGTCGGTAAATTCAGCCTCCACGAGGAAACATCTCCAAATGGGATGAGGCTGCTCGACTTCGCCGTGGCCCGAAATATGGGTATCTGTAGTACTAGATTCCAGGATAGAAAAACTCATTAGGATACCTAGCTGTCTCCAAAAAGCCACCAACCAGACCGATCATGTTGTGATAGATGGAAGACTCGTCTCTGTGTAGTACGCTCCGAGGTTCTAACATCAACTCCAAGCCAATATACACACCCGCCTCTTTACAGAAAAAAACGCGCGTCAAACAAACTCAAGGAAGGTTCGATGTCGAGAAGCTACAATCACAACAGGTAGCCGAACATTTTTCTACTCGACTTGCAATCCTGCTTTCTGAGAGCTCTCGTCAACAACTCAAACGAAACTATTGATTTTCGGAAAATGCAAAAGAAAAATGAAAATAATTTGCAGACAGAAAAAAAGAGGGCCGAAATGGGTAAGTATGAAGAGCTTGAGATACTGCTCAAAAATTCTACGAAAAAATGCGGCGACTAACAGAAAGTTTCAAGACCGGGGCATACACTTGTAGAACCCCCAGAGTTTATTTTGTAACCGATGCCCAGATCATACTAAAATTATGGAGGGAATGCCTATGGAGCAGACGTTCCATTGTCCGACCATGAAGAATTTCGAAGAGCCCGTCTGAAGAATAACAAGGCAGAGGGGCCGTAGGTACAATCTTCGTTAATAGTGTACAGCAACTAGCATATGCCGATGATGTTGATATCAGTGGTATCAGCACCCGCGCCGTTAGTTCTGCTTTCTCCAGACTAGATAAGTAAATAGGTCTCACTGTGAACAAGCGCAAAACGAAATATCTCCTGCCATCTTACAAACAAATCGTCACGTGACTAGGCTCTCACGTCATCTTGAAACCAGCATAAACAACAATGACGGCCTCGAATTCCAATGCAGAATAACTCTTGCCAACAGAAGTAAAGTTCTCTCTCGACGAACAAAAACTAAACTTTATGCCATATCATCTGGCAACTTTTCTCGAGTACAGCTGTGCTTTCGTGCTCTTTGAAACTTAAAAATTTGTTTAATTTTTAAAATATTTAAAACTTTGTGGTGATTATTCGAATTGAGTGATCCGTTAAGTATTACTTTTATAATGTTCTATTAAAGTGCATCTCAAACTGCTCGCTATATTGGTTGTTATCTTTGATAACCAACTATTTTTATTGCATTCATTTATTATAAATATTTTTGTCATTCCTCTTTTTACTTAACATTTTTATATTTATATTTAATATGACTTGTAACTTTCCGAACTACTCTGTGAAAGGCGAGTCGGAACGCTTTGTTTCTTGCTGACTTTGTGATGGGCTTGCCCATCTTACATGTGCTGGACTGACAGGTAGGATATTGGATTCTATTCTTGACAGTAAGGGCTTGCGCTGGTCTTGCTTAAAATTCAGACCAACAGAAATAGAATTGATTAAAGTTTTTAAGTAGGCGCGCAATGGTTTCAAGGAAATTGGTCAAGAGCTTGAAACCCTTACTGAAAAATTTAGGCATTATGAAACGCTGTTTCAATCATTTCAATGCCTAAATGTGCGGGAAGAGAATCCAAAACCTTTATCTAAACGTAAACGCCCGTCTGATGAAGATACCACTGTATCCCCTTGTCCTTAAGGAGAGAAGGTTCCGTCTGCTCAAGACATAGAGAAAACTGGTACTGAACACGGTAAGCGGAAAACTTCACAAGATCTGTCTCCAAATACCTCCAAGTCAGCTAATACCACGGAAAAAAGCAATTTTTATCTCGAGACTTGCTGCGGACTCCACAGTCGGCGATATAAAAAGCTACATCTCATCGAAATTAAAAACGGTAGATACAGACATCCGTAGATTTAATTTCAAATACAACAGGGATATTTCGTCGTTTAGATCGACGTATCCGCTGACAATTTTCAATTGATACTTGATAACTCATTCTGGCCATCTATATTTGTTATCAAAATGTTAGAGGTCTTAATACAAAACTTGCAGATTTGTATTTAAATAGCGCTCATTGCAACTTTAAAATCATTGCTTTCACAGAATTTTGATAATGAAATATTCAACAGCGAATTCGAAATCTTTAGATATGACCGGCTGAACAGAAAAGGAGGTGGTGTCTTGTTTGCTGTTCATTCTTCAATTCTCGAAGTCGATGTTCCGTATACAGACTTCATAGAATTTAAGTGTATTCGTATTTACGCTAATAGTGCCCATATCTACGAGTACTTAACTTTATCTTATATACCGCCTCACTGGGACATATCTGTATATGCAGCATGCTTCATTAATAAATAATGTTTTCTCCTTGGCTAATAATACTGATTCTATGATAATTTTGGGAGATTTCAATTTACCGTGCGAATCATGGAACTCTATTGATGATTACACAATTCCTATTAGTACTCGCTTATGTTTTAACGAGTTCTTAGATGAAATGTTGGAGTTGGGTCTTAACCAAATTAATTTAATTTCAAACGAGTTTGGTAAGATCTTAGATCTTGTTTATGTTGATAACACTTCTCCGTTGTCCGATGTGATCCTTTGGTTCGGCCAGAGGACTCGTATCATCCTGCTTTGAAAATTAACATCGAAATCATAGCTAACCTTCTACTAATAATACACAAGACCTTTGTTTTCGGTTCACCTTTGCGAAAGCTAATTTCAAGAAGATTAATAACGAACTTTCTGAAGTAACTTGGCCAGACTACAGTGGCAATACTGAATTTAGTGCTTCTCACTTTAATGAAACTATTTTAAATTTATTCGAAAAATATGTTCCGAAGTGTGTTGTTACTCAAAAAATAAGTTCTAATTTATGGTTTTCGAAAGAATTATGTAAATTAAAAAATAGAAAATCTCGTGCTTTTAAACTTAAAAAAAAAAAAAAACTGGTTTAGTTGCTGACTATTCAAAATATTCTAAATTGCGCCGACAACTTGCTGAACTTAACAAAATATGTTATAATAATTATATAAATAAAGTAAAATATAATATTATACGTAATCCAAAATTGTTTTCTGTGGTTTGGAACCTTAGTTACCAAGTCCATTCAGATAAGTTAGAGTCCGTTCAAAAACAATTTTTACTTTTTGCCTTAAATCATTTGCATTGGGATTCCAGTTTAAATCTTCCCCCTTACACTAACCGCTTAAAACTTATAAATCTCCCGACACTCGCTAGTCGTAGGGAGATGCTTGGTATAATATTTCTTGTAAAACTCCTGAATGGGTCAATCTGTAGCCCATCTCTCTTATCTGATATTTAGTTTAACGTTCTCGGTCGCTCTGCCAGGCAGTTTAGACCCTTGCTTTTAAAATTTTCTAGAACAAATTTTGATTTAAACGAACCATTCCGCCGTATATGTCATGAATTCAATCTCTCTCTTCAATTCTCATTCCAGCACATTTGATGTAACAGGCTCACTCTTTACCATTAAAAAAATTATTTTATCTACTCTTAACAAGTAACATTTAAAAATTATAAACTTTAATTTAACTCTTAATTTTGGCTGTTGAAATTTTTGTTTCTGTAGCTGAGTAGCTTAAGGTCGCAACGCTTAAAACTCACTTGCCTTTTATGACTCGGCTAATTCCGCTCGTTCGCCGATTGCGCCCCTCGCGTCGGTTGGGCGGGAAGAGGGTAATCGTTGGGTATTATATATTATATGGTGCAACGTAAGCAAGTTCAACCGGCAGTGCGCCGACAATTTGCCCTATGTGCGCCTTTGCTAGGGAACGATCATTTGATCCATATGTGTTTTCAAATCCATCTAACACGCCTATACGAGACTTGGGTGGAAATTGGGCTCAAGGTGACGAGGGAAAGGCTAATTGTTTTGCAAATCGCCAAGAAAAGGTATTTCAACCTAGTTTGCTAAAGAATAACTTTAAGCTGTCAATCTTACCCAACACAGCTAAAAAGTCGCTACAGTCTTTTAAGACTTCACCTCCTTAAATTATTGGAATCATAAAATAACTTAATCCAAAAAGTCGTCGGGACATGATAATATTACCCCAAAAATGCTAATTGAGTTACCAAATATTGCTCTAGAGGTGCTCACTTTGCTCTTCAATGCAATTCTTAATCTCAGATACTATCCTAATTCATGGAAAAAATCGTAGATTATCTTGACAGATAAACCTCGGGATAACTTAACACAGCCGTCTTCATACAGACCAATCAGTCTTCTACCCTATCTTCTAAAATATTTGAGTATTATTAAAAGTATTACTATCAAAGATGTCTCCTTTACTCTACGTAAATAATACAATACCAACGCATTAATTCGGGTTTCGTGAAAAACATAGCATGGTAGAGCAAGTAAATAGAATTACTAACGAAATAAGAAAAACATTTGAGCACAGAAAGTACTGTTCAGCAATATTTCTGCATGTAGCTCAGGCATATGATAAGGTGTGGCATGAAGGCCTTTTATATAAAATTAAAGAAATTCTACATTTAGAATTGTATAAAACATTGAAGTCTTATTGAAATCGAAGACAATTTATGGTGAAAGTAGGAGATTTCATATCTGATGAAAGACAGATAAGGGCTGGTGTAACCACAGTGCGGTGTTTCGACCAACTCTATACATCAGATATACAGATCTTCCAACAGCTAACAATGTATTGACTTCAACTTTTGCGGACGACACAGCTAGTGAATCGTAACAATTGCCACATTTCAGCATCAAAAATATTAGCGGAGCATTCAAGTTCTGTCGAAGAATGGCTAGCGAACTGACGTATAAATGTGAATGAACACAACTGTAAGCATGGACCTAAGCTAAGACCAAAAATATGTCCGCCAGTAAAAATGAACAATATTTTAGTACCCCAAGCGAAGGAATTAACATATCTTGGTATTCGCCTATGTAGATAGAAGGACGTGGAGAAAATATACATACATATGTATGTATATCTATTATACAAAATAACTTGAATGAAGATTAGAGCTGCAAATTTAAATTGGCTATTAAATAAAAACTCTAAGCTTAGCCTAGACAACAAAGTGTTTTTATATAATGAGGTCATAAAGCCGATTTGGATGTATAACATTCAACTGTAAGGTACGAACTGTGCAACCAATATTGATATAATACAAAGCTTCCAATCGAAAATGCTTAGAACAATTACGTGTTCACCTTGGTAGGTACATGCATAATGAAAATATCCATTAAGACATTAGTATTTCTAGGGTAAAGAAAGAATTAGAAGGTAGCAGAATTATTTATATATCTAAACTCCAAGATCAACCAAACCCCTTGGCTTATGCTTTGGTACATTCCCGGAATCAAAGACGCCTTAAAAGAAGAAATATGCCTGCGTATCACCAAAAACAGTTCAATCAGCTTGCTTGAGCCTGTCTAGTTTTAAATCGATTTCAGATTTTATAATTCATTAATAGGCTTTAAAAAAGAAGATAAAAAAAAACGTTACGTTCCCTCAAAGTTAGATGATCTTGGGGTACTTTTCCTATTACATCCTTGGTCCTTTGTACTTTTTATGTGATACAGTGAATGCTCAAATATATGGGCAAATTATGAAGAATTTTTTAATTCCGGCTTTCAAAGACCATCTGTTTTATATTTCAGAAGCCATTCAAATTTCAAGAAGAATCTATGCGACGCCATCGCGCTAAATCCGTGAGTCATATTTTGTATTAATTGTGTCATACATACTTCCCATTAATAAAATTCGAAAACGTATTTGAGGATATAGGACTTAATCAGATTGAGCCCTTATGGCACGAAGCGAAACAGAACCCGTTTCACAGGTTGACCAATATTTTCGATCAAAATACAATCATAGGCACTGGTTCAAGTATTCGGTATCTAGGGGCTTGAACCGTTTTTGTTGGGTTTGAAAAGGCATTATTCGTGCAAAGTTTTATCCCATTATATTAATTCCTTCTTGATTTCTGTATTGAAAAGTGAAAGAATCAAAAATTTGAAAGTGTCCAACCCATCGATATGGTCCTCAGATATAGGATTTCACCAAAAAGGAGGTGGTGCCACGTCCATCGTCCAATTTTCACTTAGCCTAGACATCTGGGAAATGAAATTTAATGTCTCTGGCGTATTTACTTATTGATTTATTGCGCTTTCAACAGTTTTTAACCGTGGGTTATAGTCCGATATCATCCATTTTCACACTGTAGGTAGGAGTTCCTATGCTTCTTCTTCTTCTTTACTACCGTAGACACCGCTTACGCGATTATAGCCGAATCAACAACAGCGCGCCAGTCGTTTCTTCTCTTCGTTACGTGGCGCCAATTGGATATTCCACTTGGTCCTTTCAACGGAGTGAAGGTCTTCCTCTTCCTCTGCTTCCCGCGGTGGGTACTGCGTCGAATACTTTCAGAGCTGGAGTGTTTTCATCCATCCGGACAACATGACCTAGCCAGCGTAGCCGCTGTGTTTTAATTCGCTGAACTATGTCAATGTCGTCGTGTATCTCGTACAGCTCATCGTTCCATCGAATGCAGAATTATATTCGCCGTGGCCAACGCTCAAAGGACCATAAATCTTTCGCAGAACCTTTCTCTCGAAAACTCGCACCGTCGACTCATCCGTTGTTGACATCGTCCAAGCCTCTGCACCATATAGCAGGACGGGAATTATGAGTGACTTAAAGGGTTTGGTTTTTGTTTGTCGAGAGGGGACTTTGCTTCTCAATTGCCTACTTAGTCCGAAGTAGCACCTGTTGGCAAGAGTTATCCTGCGTTGGATTTCCAGGCTGACATTGTTGGTGGTGTTTACGCTGGTTCCAAGATAGACGAAATTATCTACAACTTCAAAGTTATGACTGCCAACAGTGACGTGAGTGCCAAGTCGCGAGTGCGACGACTGTTTGTTCGATGACAGGAGATATTTCGTCTTGCCCTCGTTCACTGCCAGACCCATTTCTTTTGCTTCCTGATCCAGTCTGGAGAAAGCAGAACTAACGGCGCGGGTGTTGAGGCCGATGAAAGGCCACTGGTTCAGGACATTTCAGCTATTCAAAAGGCGACGACCGATATTCTCAAGAGCATTCCGAAAAATTACCTTAAACACTCATTTGAAATGCTAATTGACCAAGTTAAACGCTGTATCGAAGCACAAGGAAACTACTTTGAATAAAAAAATAAAATTTTTGAAAACTATTAATTTTTTGTTGTTTTTTTTTAACGGTCCTGTTTCATTTGTGACAGACCTTGTATGATCGCACAGGGCTTGTGCCTTATCGGAGTAAATATGTATGTTTTCGTGAAAAGTACGCTTCTGGGTCCATTGACGGTTTTTCCGCCAATGGAATTTCGGTACCATCAACGTATCCTCACTCGAAGTTTCTAAAACGAGCTTTTTGTGTTTTTCTGTATTTGGCCAAAATAAATGCTGGTCCTTATATTATATCTCAACAGCGCATAAAATATGCGTCCAGTTAAGTTCTTAAATATGAAAGCATGTTAATGTATTATGAGGAAAACTGACGAACTCTGGCCTGAATGAAGTCACCATCACTGATTCCAAATAAACCTGCAATCTTCGAAAGAGTAGCTCCTTCACCGGAACCTAAGCGATACAACACAATTGCCAGTTGTGTTTTAATTGGAAATTGTTGGTCCGACCGAATTTTGTTGAAAAGATTGTCTCCCTTTATTAGATCCAAAATAGCATCGAATATTTTCCAAGTGACACTTGTGATCTTCTTGAATCGGTTTTCATCAAGTTCCCATAAGATTTCATTTAAAAGTACCCCGGATTTCGGTACTCTATTTTGAATAAATTGTGCAGTATCTGCATTCTTCGCCTAAAGCCAATACTTGCATTAGGTTCTGCATTATTTCATCTTCTTTAATTTTCCTCTCTTCTACAAACCAAAAAATGTAGTCATTTAAAATAAAACCAATTTAATTTAAATACACACCATTGTCCTCACCAAAGAATTCAATAATCTTTAAACTATTTAACGCTGCTACTTCTAATAACTTCAAAAGATTTTGTTTATTACTGATTCTCGGCATTTTAGCTTTTTTATTACCTACAAATGAAAAAATGACAGACTTATAGTAATATTGCCACATTTGCCAAAGAGCGCTCATTTAACTTGTGTTGCGATATTGCAAACTTACTATTTTTATATAAAAATATTTCGTAGTTTTGTGTTATTATTGTGTGATTTTAAGTCGTATTAAAATATAATTAGTCTTCAAAGAGTTTTGCAGTGTGCAGAAAAAACTATACATTTTTCGAATTTAGTGCGGAATAGAAGCAGAAGATTATGCAAGAAGTAACCAATCAGTAATAATAAAATAAAAACAAACAATCAATAATAATTCCTTAAATGCCTATTTCAGCTTTTTCGAGGCAACATAAACAACGCCTCGCAAAAAAATGTAACAGCGATGATGAGTTATCGCAGTGACCAGCCGAATAGAAAATTAAGCAAGCGCAGTCAGCAGTAAACAACAATCGGGCAACAAGCCCTAAGCATTTTAAATTAAAACACCCAACATTTAGTACGAATAAAAATTACTATGTAGTGGCTATTTATAGTATGGAGAAACTATTTAAATCTTTTTAAAGTATATTAGAAGAACTGATTTTTGACCTTTCAATACCCAAAACAAGAACTTAGGCTTGTTAGCTCTCATTCATTAAATTTTTTTATTCATTTTCCACTGAAAATAATACTATGATGCTTCAAATTACAAAACGTTTCATCAAATACCTTTAAATATCACTAATTTACTTAATTTTCATTGTTTTACATTTTTTATAAGTGGTCTTGAACGATGCAACAAATCCCTAAGTTTACACATTTTTTTGGTAAGATTTCAATCTGGCCATCGCCCGTTTCAAATTGATAAACGTCAAAACCTACTGAACTCGATTAGCTGTCAAAGTTCAGTAGGTTTTGACGTTTAACAATTGCTCTCTCACTTCCAGTGAGAGAGGAGTTAAACATCTCTTTATCTCTGGCAGACACTATGTAGGTAGCAGCTAGCAGACGGGCAGCGAAGGAAAACAAAACGCAAGGTGAGAATGTACCATGCCAAAAAGGACCATCTGTTCAGATCAGCCTAAAAGGAATGTAAGCAAAGTTCGCAGTCAGCAGTTAACAGCAATCGGGCAACAACAAATCCACAGACGGCATTCACTATGCAAAATGTAAGGTGAGAATGTACCAAGCAAAAAAGTGCCATCAGTTCAGACCGGTATTGATCGCTACATCAATGTAAAATGGAAATTAGCGGTCAATAACAAAAAAATTTCAACAATGCACTCAAAATGGTAAATATCCAGAAATCCTAAGGAGCAAGGTGCCTAACGACGATGCAAAGAATACCACCACAGTCGTGAATGCCAAACCCCCTCGGTAGAATCTAACGATGTTAAAGAAACACTGGAAAATGGTAGTTTTAGCATTAAATCAGTAGTAAATATTTTTAACAGGAACAGGAACAAAGTTCCACAACCAATGTTCAAAATAGAATTGATGCCAAATTCTAACCAACTAAAGGAAAATGAGATACAACCTCTTTACAATTTAAAATATCTGCTCTATCGCAGAATCACCATTGAGGAAGCACATAAATGAAATGGTCCAGTACACTGTACAAACTGAGAATGGACACACGAAAGCACTCTACGCAGTGTCTGTGTGGTGTGTGGTGATCTACATCCTACTTCAAAATGTACTATTAAATAAATATAGTTTAAAAAAACTAAAAAAACACGGTTTTAGAGCATATCAAACTAAAAAGTGAAAAATAATTCTTTGTATAAACTAACAATAATAATGAAGGAAAAATTCTTGTATTATTGTGAGAAAAGCGTGGCATGCTCGATATATGAAAAATATGTCGCAAAGCACTTAAAGCAATTTTTAGTTTTTTTTAAGTATATTTATTTTTGATTTTTTAGTTTGATGTGAGAAATCCCAAATTTGTTAAAATATGAACTATGACATGTAGTATTGGTTAATTAAATCCATCATTGATTAGTTGTTACATTATTTGCGACCAAGTTCTATTGACGACTTTACGAATTATTACTTCTTAATCGAATCATTTCTTCTAAACCTTCACTGTTACATGGGGTTTTACCTGTCAACTTTGAACAGTCTAGTCTAGTTCTTCAATTCGAATACCGTCCAAAGTTCTACAACGACTAAGTGCTACATAAGCTTGTCCAGCAACAAACAGTCGAGAGCCCAGATAAATTACTGCATGTTCTACTGCACAACCTTGCTTCTTATGAACGAACAGTCGATGCCCAACTCAGTATGCTATTTAAATGCCACCAAAACTAGTTTTATATGGATGTTGCATACCTTTAAGCGCATCTTTCTGGTGAGCTGCTTAAACTTACTATCGCCTTCCTACAGTGTCGCTCAAGTATTCTAGGTTTCAGTACCACTTAAAGAAGTTACAAACCTACATAACGGGTGATTTTTTAAGAGCTTGATAACTTTTTTAAAAAAAAAAACGCATAAAATTTGCAAAATCTCATCGGTTCTTTATTTGAAACGTTAGATTGGTTCATGACATTTACTTTTTGAAGATAATTTCATTTAAATGTTGACCGCGGCTGCGTCTTAGGTGGTCCATTCGGAAAGTCCAATTTTGGGCAACTTTTTCGAGCATTTCGGCCGGAATAGCCCGAATTTCTTCGGAAATGTTGTCTTCCAAAGCTGGAATAGTTGCTGGCTTATTTCTGTAGACTTTAGACTTGACGTAGCCCCACAAAAAATAGTCTAAAGGCGTTAAATCGCATGATCTTGGTGGCCAACTTACGGGTCCATTTCTTGAGATGAATTGTTGTCCGAAGTTTTCCCTCAAAATGGCCATAGAATCGCGAGCTGTGTGGCATGTAGCGCCATCTTGTTGAAACCACATGTCAACCAAGTTCAGTTCTTCCATTTTTGGCAACAAAAAGTTTGTTAGCATCGAACGATAGCGATCGCCATTCACCGTAACGTTGCGTCCAACAGCATCTTTGAAAAAATACGGTCCAATGATTCCACCAGCGTACAAACCACACCTAACAGTGCATTTTTCGGGATGCATGGGCAGTTCTTGAACGGCTTCTGGTTGCTCTTCACCCCAAATGCGGCAATTTTGCTTATTTACGTAGCCATTCAACCAGAAATGAGCCTCATCGCTCATCGGACACGGACGCGAAACACATTTCGAACCGAACACTGATTTTGGTAATAAAATTCAATGATTTGCAAGCGTTGCTCGTTAGTAAGTCTATTCATGATGAAATGTCAAAGCATACTGAGCATCTTTCTCTTTGACACCATGTCTGACATCCCACGTGATCTGTCAAATACTACTGCATGAAAATCCTAACCTCAAAAAAATCACCCGTTACATACAAGTGAAGCTAATAAAAGCGTATTAAAAGGAGGATTAAAATAAAAAATGCAGCAATTTTGGAGGAAATCACACTGCTAACTACAGGGATTGTCCTGTATATAATTATTTGAAATCGAAGTTGTCACAGGGCATTTAAGCATGTCGTAACCAAATATTGAATACTCCTCCTAATGAAAATATTTAAACCCCCGTCCGTATTTCAAAACCAGTAAATCTTAAAGACAATGCTACCAAGTGAGCTATGCAAACGTGGTGAAAGGCAATACTGTACAAATGCAATTGCCCCTAAAACAACCAAATGGAAGTGTTGAAACTATGATTTTCAAGCTTGTCCAATGTATGACACAATTTATGTCTTCAATGTAAAATATGATTCAAGTAAAGTAAAAAATTAGAGTATTGAACATTTGTTTATTGAATGATAACGATGTCAAACAACATAAATTGGAACTTATTAGATAATGCTATTGCCAGAAACTCATCTTGCGAACAAAAACAATTTATACCGGGATTTACAAACCCCCCAGATGGAAAGGCACATGGAGGAACAGCAGTGTTGGTTAGAAAACGGTTAAATCACCACGCACTAGAATCTTATGCCCCAGTGCAATTACAAGCTCCAACAATCACTATAAAAACTCTCTGCGGGGACTTAAAATTACAGACATCCAATTTAAAGACTTTTTTGGAACACTAGGCCATAGCAGGTGGAGATTACAATGCAAAACGGCTAATTAATCCTAAAGGACACATACAATTATAAATAGGCACAATAACCTTGACATAATATCTCCTAGTAAGCTATATTGACCTAATGATCGTAACAAAATACTAGATTTAATTGATTTTGCTGTAATCACAAATATAGATAAATCGCACATAACAGTTGATACATTTAATGATTTATCTTCTGATCACTCTCTAACTATACTAATACCATGTTCAGACCGAAAATTTAAAAGATTAGATTACATTTAAGCATTTCATAACCCAACAGTGTTCTCACTGCCATTAGAAAGATCAAAAAACAGCTGTTATTGTCATTCAAGAATTCACATCACTTAATATTTATCAAAAGAGAAGATTGTCATATAGTATTTTGAAATAAAAGACGTCTTTTTTATTTTTATTTTTTTCATATAATAGAAATAATGGATGCATTTTTTCATTTGTTAAGTCGGTTTTCAGGTGAAACTAGATTCATTGCTTTTAAAAAAATTGTTTGTTTACATTTTTTCCCTTTGTAGTGTCTAAATCAGCTGTGATAATGTAACAGATTTCCAGTGCTGACAAGTAGATTGCGCAAAATCAGAGTCGCACAGAGAGATTTAGCGTGGATAAGTTTCAAATCATTTCAATGAATTGATTTGGAACTGTCATTTTTGTATGGCGAAATCTTAATACATTTTTAAGATTAGTGGTATAATCCATTCAACAGCCGAAATCGTGTGATTAAGTGCCGGTCTGAACATGGTATAATACTATGTTCGGACCGACACTTAATCACACGATTTCGACTGTTGAATGGATTATCCCAATAATCTTAAAAATTTATCAAGATTTCGCCATACAAAAATGACAGTTCAAAATCACTAACCGTGAGATTCTGTAACGTGAGACAGTATCAAGTTTCTAAATTTGAGATTTTGAGTTAGAGACAATTTTTGAGACTTGAGACGATTTTGCTATTCTGTAAGTGACAGTCTCAAAATCTATTACATTTCATTATTCAGAGATGTTTTTACACTTGAATGATAATAATTATGTCGATAAAAAATATTCAATTTTCTATAACATAGTCAAAAAACATAATTATCAATAAAAATGAAAATATATGTTGACTTTGTTTCATAATATTTACGAAATTTATGTAAAATTTTTTTATTTTTAACCTTTTCGTATTTGAATTGCTTACAAAATGTAAAAAAACGACAATCGATTAATATGTATGATGATCTCTATTCAGTACATTGAAAATGGCAGCAGGAGTTCTTTTTAGTTTTGTGACCAGCTAACTACCAAGTCTCAATATTTTGAGACTAACCCTAGAGACTTGATACTTTGTCTATAAATGTCTCAAATAGAGACTAGAGACTGGTTACAGAATCCCGCTATAAATCTCTCTGTGCGACTCTGATTTTGCGCCATCTGTTGGTCAAATTTGTTTAATTTCAGCTGATTTTGACACTATAAACTGTCAGAATTTAAAACTAACAGACAAAGAAGACAAAAAAAAAATAAAACAAAATTTTCGTTGATTACAAATCACAGTACAAAGATTAAAAAAAAATATGGAAAAAACTATAAAAAAGAAACGAGTTATGAGGAGTGAGGCTGCCGAGGCCTACTTAATAGAGGTATGGCAACAAAAAATGCCAGAGCTGCGGTCAACGCGAAAAAATAACACATATACGAGGAAATTTCTTGTACGATGTTTTTGGCTGGACACGAATATACGTCTACTGAGATTAAAATTAAGCTGCACAATCTTACCAACAAATACAGGTAAGTTCTAAATTATGAGGTAAACATCTAAATTAAATATTTTTTTTTTTTTTTATTTTTAGACAAGAAAAGCAGAAAATTGGTCCATCGGGTGGCTCCCCTAGTCAGTGGAAGTACTATGAGGCGGTTCACCAAACACTCGGCGGATTCAAAAGTTTTTGTCCCGCCGAGCTTGTGGAGGATAGTATTGTGGGTAAATTTTAAGCGCATTGGAGTACATTCCAATATTCATAATAAAATAAAAAACGTTTATGGAATGTTTCTTTACACTTTTATTTGTTTCTTCTATTTTCAGTTGACATGGACCCAATTTACATTGAGGCCGATACAGAAGGAGAGTCGCCGCTCCCAAGCCCAGGCGATGGACCTTCAACGTCGCGTGGTTGCGCACGACCATCGTCAAGCGATTCTGTGAAAAAGAAAAAACCAGGGTTCACAATAATGGAGGAAATTATGGATGACTTGTTAAAGGCGACTGAGGCGACTGAGGCGATGAAGGAAGCCGATGAAAAGCGTCTTTCTCTCCTACAAGAATACATAAGCGATTCAAAAGAAGTGAAGGATGCTTTCATCGACCTCCTTCGTCGCCAAAAATAAATTTAAACATTTTTTTTTTTTTAAGTTTTAGTTTTAAGATATATAAATGTACTTGTAAATGAAGAATGAAAAATGAATTAAATATGTGAATGAATTGAAATTTTTTTTTTAAAGTTTTAGTTTTAAGATATAAATGAAGAATGAACGCTTGTCTTATTTCCTCTTCTCTTGGGTTGAAATTTCCACAAATGTTAGAGACGTCTGGCAACTGCCGAGATTCGTTTTCGATTTGTTATACTGCAATCCACTTTTTATTAATTTTATCATTTTCCTCATTTAAAAAGTTGTGCAAAACGCAGCACGCTTTTATGACAATTTTCGTGTTGGCTATAACCACATAGCCAAGCCTTTTCCAACGCGTTTAAACCTTCCCTTTAAATGACCGACAGCATTCTTCACCACTCTTCGGCATTTCAAGAGTAGATAATTGAATTTTTTTTATCCAAAGGTTGGTTTACACAAAACGGGTACGGTTTCATCAAATGTTCATCAAATTTGAACGCAGAGTCGCCCAACAAAACGACTGGAACATTAACTGACGATATTTGTCTACTCATTTCATTAAATGTAGTAGATTGTGCCAACTCGCTTTTTAAAGATGATCTCTCAAATATTGAAGAGTCATTACAACGGCCTGGACTACCAACGTTGATGTATATAAAGCGACATCTATAACATTAAAGAAATACATTAGGTCTTTAAAATAGCGTCATGAAAAAACATACCTTGCATCAACTAAAGCCAAAAGAACTGTGGAATACCAGCCTCCGTAATTGTAGTAGTCAACAGCATCTTCTGCAGCTGGGCGAACTTCTATATGACAACCATGTAAAACTTAAAAATATATAAATACTCCAATATAAAAATTTAACTTATTACCTATAGCTCCTAACACTTGAGGAAAACTTAATGACTCAAAACCAAAAAACGCCAGACTTCATGACAGAAATGAATTAGAATGGAGCAGACAGTGCTTTTACCAACTCCGAATATGTAGTATATGTATTTCAAATTGTTCGGTATTCTGCAGAAGAGCCAAGAGCTTATAAAGCAATAGCAAAGTTTCATTGCTAAGCGGTTAGAATCAAACAATTCCCAAATTATTTCCATTGAGTGGAGATAATTTAGAAAAAATAAAAAAAAATTGTATAACAAGATACGACATTACAATGTTTTCCTTTAATAAATACTTTGATGTTTATGGATGAATGTCAAAAATATCTGATTTATAATTCACCAAAGGCAGTTAGAACAATTTTGGGTTATAAAATGCTTAAATGTAATCTAATCTTTTAAATTTTCGGTCTGAACTTAATATAATAATCCAAAAGTGGGTCTAACATCTTATAAAACGAATTCGCTAAAATATAAAAAAATACGTGAGTATCCACATTAATATTGAGTACAAATTAAATACAGGAAGAGATATTGACGAAAGCATATGTAAGAGCTATAAGCCGCTTGGTTTCAGAAAAATCTCTAATAAAGAAATAGAAAAGCTTGTAAATGAAAAAAGGCGTGCAAGACATGGCAGATAAATCGTTCCCCTTCCACTCAGCTTCAGTTAAAATCAGCTGTACCTAAATTAAAAAAAAAATGCTTAAGCGTGATGAAGAATTCAACACTGAAATGTATATAAAGAAGCTGTGTCCAAATTCAAGCAAAATTCCCTTTGGAAAGCCCAAAAGTCCATGAAGCCACCAACTGCCTCCAATATGCCTATACAAGACATGGGTGGAAATTGGATCGAAGTGACGAGGAAAAGGCTAATAATTTTGCATTTCAACAAAATTGCCCAAAGAACAACTTTTAGCTGTCCTGCTTACCCAACACAGTTAACGAGTCACTCGAGTGATTTATTGGAATAATAAAACAACTTTACCCAAAAAAGTCACCAAAAAAAAGTCACCAAAAAAAAGTCCCCAAAAATGCTAATTGGGTTTCCAAATATTACTGTAAAAGTGCTCTCTTTGCTCTTCAAAGCATTTCTTAATCTCGATTACTATCCTAATTCATGGAAAAAGTCGCAGATTATCTTGATAGATAAACATGGGAAAGACTTAACACAGCCGTCTTCATACAGACCAATCAGTCTTCTACCCTGTTTTTATAAAATATGGAAAAGTGTTACTATCAAAGCTGAAGATCAAAAACGTTCTACATTTAGAATTGTATAAAACATTGGAGTCTTATTTAAAAAATAGACAATTTATGGTAAAAGTGGGAGATTTGATATCTGATGAACGACAGATAAGAGCTGGTGAGTGTTTTAGGTCCAACTCTATACATCTTTATACAGCAGATTTTCCAACGGATGACACAGCTTTAGTGAGCCGTAACAAATGCCACATAATAGCATCAAGAATATTAGCCGAATTAAGTTCCGTCGAAGAATGGCTAGCCAACTGACGTATAAATGTGAATGAACAAAAGTGGAAGCATGTAACGTTTTCGCTAAGACCAAAAATGTGTCCGGCAGTAAAAATTAACAATATTTTAGTACCCCAAGCCAATGATGTAACTTATCTTGGTAACAAATTGCACATACACGTGCAAATGAATATTCAGGGCCACGCACTCAAAGTCTTGCTAATACCTTAATATAATAGTATAACGAGGGGCACGTCTGCAAGCGACCAACGCACGTAGAGAACATAACCAATGGCGAATGCAGGATAATCTAACATAGCACGAGCATTGCTTAATCACTTATCATGCAGGTTTATATAACATGCGCAACCATTTAGAGCAGATGGAGGAACGAGAAATTGTGGACATTTCGGAAACGTTTTTGAAAAGCCATAATCAATTGGTACAATTGTTCAAGACCCTTTCTAACAGACTGCAAAACGACAACTACGTCATTACCATTAAAGCAGACAAAGTGACCTATGGAAAGCACGCGGGCACATATACTATACAACTGTTAATGAAGTTGCAGTTGTTATGGCTGGTGACCGATGTGAACGTCGAGACATCTGCATACAATGCAGAGATAATACGATGCAAATAATTTAAGACAATCATGCTTTGCAGTATCCGTTGATATTTTGGCAAGTAGAAGATGGTTACCATTTAAATATTAAACAAAGGAATGCAACTACAAGTACGACTTATAGATTATTCTACAATTTTTTTAAGTAAATAATTTCTGTTTATCTCATAAATATATTATTAGCAGGTGAAGAACTGATGAAGACAGTTAGTGCAATGAACTTCTTCGCATATCGGTTGATGATTCGTACTTATGAACAAATGACATCAACAACATCAGTACTGCATATAGCATATCCTCCCATCATCATACATTGTTAGTCCGCGTCATATGCAAGAATACATACAAGACGATATGACTTACGTACGTGCATAAGGCCGACCAGATCTTTTTATCACATTGACGTGTAATTCAAACTGTGATGAAATTTGCTGTTGTCAGGTCAAACTTCGATGCACCGCCATAATATCACTGCACGTGTCTTCAAACAAAAATTTAAATCTTTGATAAATTTGATTACACATCACTCGGTATTTGGTATTTGGTGAAACACGTTGTTGGCTTTACTCTGTTGAATGGCAAAAACGAGGTTTACCTGATGCGCATATTTTGATTTGTTGGTGAATAAAGTACGCTCAGAAGAAATTGACAATATAATTTCAGCGGAAATTCCAGATCCGAATGTTGATTAAGAGTTGTTTGACATTGTTACTAATAATATGATCCATGGTCCATGTGGTACTCTAAATATGATGTCAACCTGTTGGGCAATGGAAAATGTACAAAACGTTTTCCAAAACCATTTCAAATTGTGGCTTAGATTTAGAAAATCCGCGTTTTTCTCACGGTCAATTATATGTTGCATGTTCCAGAGTTGGAAAACCATCGAACTTGTTTGTTTATAGGCCTCAATGATTAACCAAAAATATTGTACATCCAATGGCATTAAGATAAACTAAGTTCATGTAAATTACAAAAAATATACTTATGTCATAAAATGAAGTTGTTTGAGTGTAAGTTTTTTACCTTTAATTAAAACGACTTTTTCTAAACACAGCTTCTAAATTTCATTTCACTTATACAGTATACACATACGTACACGCTATGGATTGGTTGAATTGTAATAAATGTACTTGTAATAAGGTTAGATATTGTAATAACTTTTTAATAAAAATTTTCATCAAAAAGGTTATTAAAAAAAGTTTGAAATTTTTGGATTAAAGATGTATGTACAGGACAATGTCGGGTCCGGTAGTATATGTGTATGTATATACTATAGATAGATACTAGTATATATGAACCCCTATATACTTCACTGTAGCAGTTATGTAAATTGTTGAAAATTATTTTGTATTTCCGTATATTGTTTCAACATAAGTATTTGAATGTTTGCAATTATGTATTTTCTTGCACCATTTCACTTAATGATTTCATACAAAATTCACTGTTAGCACTCTTATAACATGTTGCACTGAGTATAATCATTTTGTTCGCTTAGCGGTTGATTGCAACATCTGGGTTGGTTATATACAATGTACATAAAAATGCTCAGAATGGCAAGACGAATTGATTTAGCATTATAATTAGTTATGAAATTGAGCAAACTATGACCAAACAGCTAACAAAGTTGTTGGTTTCGTTACATTCACATTTTTAGATTATGTACTTTTACCAACGGACTCCTCGAACTACTTAAAACTTCGCAACGAAACACATTGTATCGAAACTAGCTTTACTCCCTTAAGTATTTGCTCGATACATCATTCGATTCGATTTAATATGACTCACTCAAAATTGTAAGCAATTCTCATAATTTATATATTTGCTAAATGTGCAAGTATTGAAATTCGAACAAAAAATTTTTATTATAATGATATAGCTTGCCCCAATGTCCACGAGGAGGATCAGGGTGACAAGGCGAATGAAACTTAATACAATGTTTGCTGAACTAATCACTGTAAAAATGGATTAAATTAGATGTTAACCTCGAACATTCCTCATTTAAAAAAATCGTGATAAGTTAATAAATAAATACGTTAAAATTTACATCCGAAAGGGTCAAAATAAGACGATGGGCGTAGCACCGCCCATATTTAGGTGCAATCTCATTTCCCAGGACCTTCTCTACCTATATTGACAACTTTGTTTGTAATATTATCTTATTAATGAAAATAAAGCATCAATGAATGCATCAAGGCTTGGTCGAATAGTGCACACCATGTAACTAAAAATGTCTCAAAATCGGACTATAACAGTTCAAACCTCCAAATAGCAAATATGTGGAACTCAATTCCAACAGCACCATTTAATTAAAAATATCGATCAATCTCTGAGATGTATTATTGAAATTTGGAGCAAATCACTTCCGGGAAACAGTATGTCCATATGTCAAATATTGGTTAATCGAATGAAGACTTCTCTTAGCCGCTACATAGCTAATGCAAAGATTTTCGAAATTACAGTTCACCTATACCCCATATAGCCAATAGTGGAGAAAAACGAGACAGCGTGTGTTACTAATATCTGTGTATCCCATATAACTAATATCACGCTTATCGAACTTCCGGCTGACTTTACTCCATTTAATATGTATTTTGGGGATGGTAAGTGTACCTAAATGAAACTCATGGAGCATATTATTACCCCTAATCCCATATACTACTTGTACATATAAGTCTTATGCCGGATATATCGTTAACCATACAGGATGATCACAATTTCTGACAATTCTGACATTTGTGAACCTTCCTGGGAGAGTATAAAATGTTCGGTTATACCCGTACTTAACCCTTCCTTCCTTGTTGAACCCTAGGAGTATCTAAAACGTTTCCGCCTACAATTAGTCTCTTCTTACAAGCTACGAACAGAATTATTTCAATTGTATAAATATAGTAATTTGGGGTTATTGAAAATCTTTAGTGCCTTTAAAGACTGCAATTTTCCGCATCACTGCATTACGTCTTCTTTAAAAGCTACCTTCGTCACCGCTAATAGCCACAGTTAACATTAAGCTATTCGCACAAAAATTTTGACGCATAAAATGCGTATGCTGATATAACCAAAAATATTAGCGTTATCGGTATAAAGCTAAAGTTAAATTAAAAAAGAAAGAAATGTTTGCTGTAAACGCATTCAATCTTACAACTGCAACAAATACGGAAAGAAGTGTGTAAATCAACTTGGTTGTGAAAAGTAATTTATGTTAAATCAAAATCACGAGTAAACCAATTACCAATGTTCGGCTTTTACAATAAAGTGCTACTATTATGTTGCTGTTGTTGCATGCTGAGCAAAGGTTAAAAATATAATTATATTTTATAAAATTAGTGGGCTTGTGTAATATATAATACAATATGTTACAGCTAAACTTTGGTTTCTCGAGCAAGGAACTCTGGAGTTTTTATTACGAAATGGAAATTTTAATATAAATCCATTGCACTGTCGTTTGGGGCTTACAAATATTTGCCCACATAAATACTTGGAATATCGGTTGTTTACTAAGTGAGTATTACTAAAGACATATGCAACTTTAAGAAGAAAAAAAAAAACAAGTACAGAAGGGCTCAGGTGGGATATTGACGGATATTAGTATGTATCTCAAACTTCATTCATTATTTATGAATCATATATTAGAAAACAAGAACTAAGTTTTGTATTTGGAATCGTTTTTCCTAAAATAAAATAATCTGAAGATATACAAAATGACACCCCATGAGAAATAGAAGGGGCCGATTAGGCAGTGTTTTCAAAAAACTTCTTAAAGCAGACACGAACATCGTAAAATTTTAGATTTTATTTCTACAATAATTGATTTTGACGTTTATGATGCAATACCGAATACTATATCGAAACTTCCACCATTTTTCAAGTTGAATTAAAATATCTTCATTTCCATTGACATTATCGCATAAGAGATACATATACTGACAACGTGTGATCCATCTGTCTAGTCAATCCGTCTGATCCTTTTGATAACGAATATTTTTAAGCGTTACAAACTGCAGTTGAACTAAACTCTTTTACTTTATTATATCGTTTTTTTTTTTTTGCTACTATGCGATATTTCAAACATTTTTCGAGGGTATAGGAATAAAGGAAAGCGATTTGTATGAGTGAGTTTTATATAGCTCACGGAGCGGCTTCTGTGAACTTGGCCGCCTTTGACAAAGGTGTCACCCACAAAAATCGCACGCTATTACACTTGCTTCCTACAATTCAAGTGCATTGTCCTCCACTCACGCGAAAAAGCAAACTGCTTGCATTTTTGCCACAATGCAGCCACTCAAGAGCGCGAGCAACCAAGTGTGACTTACAAAAGCACCACTTTCTAAAGGCCAGGTGATAGTAACGAATGTGGAATATTGTTAGAGGAAAACATTCGATGGCGCGCTTTTAATCGCAACGCAAGTAAACGGAGTAAAGTAAAAATGCTAACCGGCAGTGTGTCAGTGCATTACAAAAGTAAGATATCTCAGTGCTTTGCAAATTCCTCAAAAATAATTAAAATTAGCTCACGGTTGTGAAATTAAAAAATTAAATATTTTATAAATTGTTCTTAAAAAAACTGTCGTAAAAACAAATACAAATTGAGCAATGAAATTCTCTCTAGCACTTCTGCTAAGCGTTTGCTTTGTATACAGAGGTAGTGTAATTTATAAATATATTGTGCAATACATTCATACTAGAGTACTTATTTACATTTGCAGAGGCGCCTGCTATTATTTTCAATCAAATGGATTTAAAAAGTCTCTTAACCAGCGGAGCTTTGGATTTAAATGTGTTACGATGTTTTCTACACAATAAGAATATATGTCCAAGCCCGTATGTAATGTACCGTTTGTATTCTCCGTAAGTGTTGTTCTTAAAAATTTGTTTTACTAATAACTTCCAGCGAAATAAAAACAGTAAATGTTAATAAGAATATTTAAAAGTCAATTAAATACAGTTAAAATAGTTGTTATATGATGCATTTAAAATAAACAAAAAAATTGCGACTGTAATAGTGTATCTAGTATACCTCTATTTTAACCGGTAAGTTTGTATGACAGATATGTAAATGCTGAACGGGCCGATCTGAATGATATTTCGAAGATTGTAGCATTGTCTGCGACAATATTCTATACTGAGTTTCAAGAATATAATTTGTCAAAAAAAGTTTTGGATTCAAGAACTTGATTTTGATCGGTCAGTTGTATGGCAGCTACATTCTATAGTGATCCAAATGACCAGCTGCTTAGAGTGAAAAAGTGGTGTTCAAACTTTCAGATCGACGTCTCAAAAACTGACGGACTAGTTCGAGTATATCCCAACGGACATGACAAAATCGACTCAAGCTCGTCAGCTGGTTGATGATTTGAGAAAAATTTCATGCAGATCTCCGATTAAAAATTGTTAGAAAAAGTCCTTAAGTTTCAGTATCTCTATAATTTCATTTTTATTTGCTAAAACTTACATTAACGTCCTAATAAGGCAAACGTAAAAATTCGAAAGAAAATATTGATGAACTGAGGTAGTGCATAACTGAGTTGCATTTTTAAGGTATGGTTAACACAAATTATGCTTCCAAACAGTCATGTAGACCGTCATAAATAAATTTTGAAAACCAAAAAGTCATAGTAAGATAAAACCTGTCGAAAACGAAAAATAATTGACGGGCGATCTGTAGTTGGGAAAAAGAAGGGAAGGGGAGTGGTTGAAATTTTAAGTGTTAAAAATGGTTTGTCTTAATTTCCGGACAAAACTACGAATCCTATAGAAAAAAAATTGTATCACAATATTGCGGGAAACAAAAGATTAAAAATTTTGTATAGTCTTCTTTTTACATTTTCCGGTTTTTTCTTTTTATATAGTGGGTACACAAATATTGTTTCTTTCACGAAATTTGGTGTAAACTTACTTTCTTATGTTACTAACACTCCATATTTTTTTGCTTAAAATATTTGTTTCTTCTCCTTATGTCCTAAGGTGAAAAGTAAAAATTGTTTTTAAACATACTCTAACTTTTCAGAATGGATTTGGTAACTAGAGTTCCATTCAATAGAGAATTAAACAAAAAACCTATAAATTTACATAACTAAGCACTAAAGTAAGATAAACAAAGTAAGGAAGTTCTAAATATGGGTGCAATATTTTATTCTCTAGCAACATGCACGAATCAAAGCCAGGGAAATACTTTAAGATGTTAAACGTCAACGAGAGGTTCACAATCTTCTTCTTCTTAAATGACGTAAACACCTCTTACGCGCTTATAGCCGAGTTAACAACAGCCCGTCAATCGTTTCTTATTTTAGTAATTTGGCGCCTATTCGAAAACCAAGTGCAGCCACTTGATCTCTCCAATAGAGTGTAGGTCATCTTCTTCCTCTCCTTTCAAAGCTGGAGTATTTTCATCCATACAGACGGCATGACCCATCCAGAGTAACCGCTGTATTTTAATTCGCTGAACTACTCATATCAATGTCGTCATATAACTCATCGTCATCGTCGACTCATCAGATGTTTTGCTCGTCCATGCCTCTGCACCATATAGCAGGACCGGAATTTATAAAGTTTAGTTTTTGTTCGTCGAGAGGTTACTTTGCTTCTCAATTGCCTACTCAGTCAGAAGTAGCTCCTGGTGGGAAGAGTTATTCTGCTTTGAATTTCGAGGCTGACATTGTTGTTGGTATTAAAACTTATTCCAAGAGAGACTAAATTATGTACGACTTCGAAGTTATGACTGTCAACTGTAACGTGAGAGCCTAGTCACGAGTGCAGCGGGTTGTTTGTTTGATGACAGGAGATATTTCGCGAGGCCCCGTTCGACACCCATTTACACTCTTATACAAGATGGTACCTTTTCTGTTTAATTCTCCAGCTCGAATTATTTTCATCACAGGTAGTTTGAAGAAGATACACGAAAGAAAATTGTCTTATTTTAAACCTTGGTGTCGAACGGCTCGGAAAGGTCCTCCCCGATCCTGATGGGGCTTTTGGTATTGCTCAACGTCACTTTTCACAGCCGTGTTGGTTTTGCGGGGTTCAATATTTACGTTAGCCCCCAAATATCTAATATAAATACTGTTGAACTCCCGGTTGACCTTATATGTACTATTTATGTCACTTTACTTTGGTCATAAACGAAGTAAGGTTACTAGTTTCTTTAAATTATGTTATTTTATCTATCGTTTCCGATGGGTTGCACCAACTATGAATTTCTTTATTTTTTATCATTTTCAAAGTTTCTGCACTGATATAAAATTTCATATACAAAGTGAAAATCTATGCATACGGTTTTACGGACCTTTAGAGCTTATTGGAGTTTCAAATCCTTACCAGAAGACCGCAAAACAGAAAAGAAGTACATAGCTCAGTTAAACATCGAACAACCGTATATAAAATAATGACTTTATTTTGGGAACCTAAATATCATCCACAGTTTAATTGTAAGTTATGTTTAACACGTTTTCCATTGTTTATTTCAACCGGTTGCATTATTATACCCTGAATAGGGTATATTAAGTTTGTCACGAAGTTTGGAACACCCAGAAGGAAGCGTCGGAGACCCTATAAAGTATATATATAAAAGATCAGTATGTCAAGCTGAGTCCGGAATCAAGTTCTTGTATGGAAAACTTTCACATTTGACAAGATATATTCTCGAAATTTGGTATAGATTATTTTCTAAGGCAACAATGTAATTGAAATTGTTCAGATCGGTTAACTATAGCATATAGCTTCTATACAAACTGAACACATAGTTACTAACAGAATGCACCTGAAAATGGTATTTAGCTTCGGTGCAACCAAATTAACTTTTTTCTGGTTTTACTTAAAACCAAAATAATGCCGATGACTTGATAGTCCAACATAAAACAAAGTTAATCATTCATAAGTATAATGTTAAGATAGTGTTAGTATGCAACGGGAAGAATACAGTTGCTTTGACCATTTATGGCGAAACGAGCAGAAATGCTGTATTAAAAGCGACATTGTCTTCAAAAAGGATCGTCACTGTGTCTGTCCAATATGAATGAGGCCATAGAATTACCGGTTTCACCACTGTTTACAATGATAACAGGTTTGAATCAAATGATATACGCAAATATATGGAATACGCTTCGTGGTCAGACTGGTGAAGAGCTTCAACTTGCTGGTTCGAGGAGGTCGCAAAGAACCGTTTCGCCGGTCGAAGAAAATTAGCGAGCCAGTTACTCTGTACTACTTTATCCAAGTATGGTTTTTACTATTTTTAGCTGGCCTGTTGTCATTGAATTACGTTGGCTGTGCTGATTACAGCATTTCAAGCGCATAAAAGTATTCAAACATATAATCAAAACACAAATACTGTTGCGTAAGTTTATGAGTGCATATGCTTCATTCTCTTCCAAGTGTAAATAAACTTATGTTTTATATTACATATTGTATATCTGATTGCGGATAAAAAGTTGCTGTCTGATCAGTTATAGAGAGCATCACATTACATTTCTAAATTTAAAGGATTTACAGGAATACCACAGTTAAATTTACAACTAACAATTCGTCTGACGCATATTAAATCAACCGAGAAATGTTGATAAGGAGTAATCGAATTGCTAGAGTGAAGTCACTGTTATAACATGAAACTTTAAGCGTTCTGATTACAAGAATACCTATGTACATATGTATATACTTTAAATGAGTTTTGGACATTTTATTCAAAACAAAAGTTGCAGAACCATAAGTAATTAATGATTGCTTGAATTAACGTACTTCATGAGTATAAAAGTAAAAGGAGATTTGTGCGCGTCACAAATGAGTAAAAGAGTTGCTAATTATTAAATTTGTTTAACTTTTCGTTTACTATATTCGTACTTCCAACATTCATTGCAATTCAACGCATTAAAGACAGTTAATGTGCAGTAGTTACAAATAGAGCTAGGTTTTTATGAGGCAAGTGCTTTCTCAATTGAAAAGTAAAATAGAAATCTTACAGTTGAAATTTTTCAATAACGCTCTCTTACAGTTATGTACATATATCTGTATGTAAATGTGTATGTACCTACATATAGGAATGTATATCAAGAAAAGACGTTAATTATGTAATATGTAACTATGTACATACATATGTATGTACATATATTTATGCATATCCAATATGAACAATTTATTCGGAGATTGTACCATTCCCTTGGACAATAATATGTACCAAATTTCTCAAATAACAAGTTACGATTGTACGGTTAGCTTGCACCAAATTTCGTGGAATCGTCAAGTAAAAAGATTTTCATAAAAGGTCAGGTATTTGATCGTTCAGTTTGTATTATAGTTATATGCTATAGTGGTCCGATATGCTAAAATTAAATTGACTGGCTCGACCAAAACCAGAAGGGCAAGGCTTCATCGACTCAGCTCGTCTAGCTGATATATGTACATATGTATATATAATGTATGTATATATATTTTATAAGGTCTCCGACGTTTCGTTATGGGTCTGGCAAACTTTATTTAGCATGTTCAGGAAATAAAAATTTTTTGTAAGTATTGAACATTATTATTCGAGTAAACCAAGTGGATTACAATCAAATTTGGTATCTTATTAACTTATATACATATATTATATTAAGGATCATAGATTCACTTAGTTTCATTACAATACTTTTTCGATATATGTATATTATAATCAAGGTAAATAACCCAAATTACATATATGAGCTCAACCGGCACAATTCCGATTTCTTTGGCGCCGCGATTAATAATCGATCTTCAGTAGTCGAAGTCGATTAAGAATCGGTTCTTGACATTCGAAAAATCGATTATTTTACGAGAAAACTCGATGCTCGAGTAGAATCGGAATCGAGTTTACCATCCCTACAGGCCGCCGTCGCGTGCACATTAAAACCTCCGCACAATAACCACCACAAAAAAAAATGATTTTTTTTCCATGTAATTTATATGGAAAACAGAAAATTTGAAAGAGGCACCTCTTAATATTAATATTAGGAGATCATCTTTTGAGTGACTTTGTTTTTACACATTTCGAAAGTTTTGAGCCTGTTTTTCAGTTGAAAAAAAAAGGTTGCCTCAAAATGGCACACCCTAATACATATGTATAAGTAATATTATATAATAATATTACGTAATAAAGTGTACAGTACATGAGTACAGTACGAAAACTTAAATTTTGTTTCATTATGAGTGCATGATAACCGAAAAATATAACCACTTCATACCCAAAACTCATATTATAAATATAATAATATATATATTGTCGCTTAAAATACAAACCAATGTATCATCAAAAATAAATGGAAATCGCTGACAGATATAATAACCAAAATTTATCCATTTTATAACGAAAACTTAAATTTTATTTCAATATTGGATATAAAGTGGTTATATTTTTTGGTTATTATGCACTCAAACTCATGTTTTAAATATAATAATATATATATTGTCACCTAAAATACAAACCAATCAATGTATCATCAAAAATAAATGGAAATCGCTGACAGATATAATAACCAAAATTTACCATTTTATAACGAAAACTTAAATTTTGAGTGCATGATAACCATAAATTATAACCACTTTATACCAAAAAGTCAATATATTTTTTTATTTTCAACGCAGAAAGGGGTACTACGCGAAAATACTTCAGTCACCCCGGGTATTCGCTCGGCCAGGGTTATTTTTTTAAAGCGCGGCCGAAGGCCGCCAACGCAGAAAGGAGTACTATGCGAAAGTACTTCAGTCACCCCGGGTATTCGCTCGGCCAGGGTTATTTTTTTAAAGCGCGGCCGAAGGCCGCCAACGCAGAAAGGAGTACAATGCGAAAGTACTTCAGTCACCCCGGGTATTCGCTCGGCCAGGGTTATTTTTTTAAAGCGCGGCCGAAGGCCGCAAACGCAGAAAGGTGTACTATGCGAAAGTACTTCAGTCACCCCGGGTATTCGCTCGGCCAGGGTTATTTTTTTAAGCGCGGCCGAAGGCCGCTAACGCAGAAAGGAGTTCTATGCGAAAGTACTTCAGCCACCCCGGGTATTCGCTCGTAATATTATAATATTATCACACGAATTTACTTATCTGTGTTTATTAAATATAAATCGCTTATTATACATACATACATATATGCAAAAGTGTTCACATATTCAATTTTAGCTTGAAAAATCTTCTTTATAGTTTTTTATAGTTAATAAAGAAAGAAGAATCACTCGAAAGTACAAACAAAGAAAACGCTGTGAAACGCTAAAAAATTCTTCACTTTTGGTTTTTAAGGTGTGGCAACGCTGGTTTTCCTCGTAAATATAAACACTCTAAACTTTGCAGCCATAAATTTGATAAGTGATTTTAAATTACTACATTTGGCTGAAAAATTACAAAATAAAAGTGAAAAGTGAACTTATTTCAATATTAAGAGTGCATATTTCAATATAGTGAGTGAAAAACGTGAAAATATTCTGTGAAACATGGAGAAATAACATGTTTTCTTAGGGCAATTTTTGAATTTTTAAACGTGAATATTTCAAAAAGTATTAGTTATTTTTATGTTATTTTTGGATATTCCTCCTCTGGAGAAGCTCCCCTATCCGTACATACCCCATTTATACGGAAATTCGGTTTTTTTACCCCTCCGCCAAAGTAATCGGAATCGTGCCGCTCAACCAAACGAGGTAATTTTATTGGAGGGGTATAAGAGGAAATCATTAACCAAAGGTACGAAAGCCATAAGGATATGTGATTTTAACCCAGGTTCAGTCATATTTTTCATAAAGACTGCTAGACCAACGAAAATCATTACATGTAGTAGTTGGATGCTGGGGCAGTTAATGCAACGATTTCATATATTTTCAGTATTAAACTACAGTTTATCCAATATCATACGTTATCTTATGATATGGTCAATACGGTGATATACGGTATAAAACCAACCGCAAGTTTGAAATTTGTAATTTGTCTCCGAGTAATCACCAAAGTAAATTAGAAATAGGTGTCTACATCGGTCTTCAATATAGCTAACTTTCTTTCCAGCAAACAGTCTCTGAAGTCTCGAATACAACACAAATATACTCACAAACGATTTGTTCATTTGATAACTTTAGATTATTCTCTATCTTAACGGATATAGTCTCGAGTTCTAGGTTTCAATTCTAATTGCTTCATTATTTCATTAATTGGAAAAACTCTATCGCGTAATCGCACATGATTTCATCTGACTTAAATTCACACAAATAATTATGTACATTGCGTATAACAGGTTAATGGAAAAGTCCCATTTTTTTGCAAAATTCAACACAGTTCCCCAAAAGAATGATACACTGATTAGCGACCAGCGACCCACTAATTTTTCAATACCATTTTTGTAGTACGATTTGCCCCTTGCTTCAAAATATGCTTCAGTTTCGGCGAAAATTACTTTACAGCTAATATTATTTTGAGATCTGAGAACATGAAACAGTCGCTGGGCCCTGGATTTTTTTGATATTTTTGCCGGTAACAACCTCCTATTTTTAATGGTTATTTTTGCTGGGGTCGTGTCCAAAAACTCGTCATAAAGCCAAATTATTGCTTCAACTGCATTTTTTCTTTCTAAAAGCATTTTTATAAACACACGAAATTCCTTTTTATGCATTTTTTCACAATAGCAAAAGATAAATTGGTTTTTGTTAATAAAGCTACATTGGTTCAGGATGGTATCAGTTAATAAAGTTATTACGGATTTCTATTGACAAACATAATCTACAGAAACATAAAGTTTGAAAACAAGAAAGGGCGAAGACTTTTAAAGAAAACGTGGATTTCTAAAAATTATAAAAGTTTTGAATACCTAAAGTGTTTAAAAACAATAAATAGAGATATTCGACGCATTTATAGAAACACTAACTATAATTTATGATTTTAATTTTGATTTTGTATTATAAAAAAAAAAAATAAGAAAAAAAGCATAAAAAGGTTTGGAATGGAGGACTAATGTTCTTGACTATTTAGACGAAGGACGTTACCAACAAATGTCCCGAGTCTCAAGAGATCAATTTACGTTGCTATTGTCCTTGATCAAAGACAGTGCACAATTTAACAATGCTCAATCCATTAGGCAATTTTCAGTAGAACTACGGTTAGCTATAACCTTATATAGTTTGGGTTCATCGGGTGAAAGTGCGGGGATTCGGAAAGTAGCTACACTGTTTGGTGTAGGAGATGGTGTCACGCTTTACAAGATTAAAAAGAGAGTATTTTCGTCAATTTTGGCGTTAAAATCTAGATACATGTATCACTTGGCCTGATACCAATGAAAGACAAGATATCGTTAAAACAATATACAATGAGCTGCCACATTGCATAGGGTATATTGATGGTACTGAATTGAAACTTGCAGAAGCACCAGTTCTTAACCATTCGGCTTATTTGAAAAATAATTCAAAAAGCCCAATCTATTCCATAAAGGCACAAATTGTATGCGACTAATAGTTAAGTATTCGACATGTAGTAGCGGGACACTTTGGTAATGTACACGATGCTCGCACGTTTCGTACTAGTGCTTTCTCCACTCAGGCAGGCTCACTTTTTTCTTCTTCTCAATGGCTAGTAGAAGATTCTGCTTATCCATTTCTGACCACTCTTATCACGCCATTTCGTACAAATTCACAACAAATGGACTATTCAAAGCGTAAAGCTTTCAACTTGCGTCATAGCAAATATCGCGTGAGGATTGAACACTGCTTTGGGATTCTAAGAGAACGCTTTGGCAGTCTTAAAGAATTAAGAATACGTATTCAGGACGAACAAAGTCATATTCTATATTCCAACTGGTTTATTGTTTGCTGTATATTGCATAACATCTTCCGAGCTACAACTAACGATATTGCATATGTAGACAATATATGTAGTTGTCGACAACAACGAAGAATCAGATGAATTTCCTTCACATGAAAATGGCCGGCGAATAACTGAGTCAGAAGCCAAGCGCAAATCTTTGTACACGATAATGTTTGCTGATCAAGCGCAAATCTTTGTACACGATAATGTTTGCTGATCAATAAAACGTTAATTAGTTATATATGTATGTATGTTATACATAGTGGTATTAGGTATACCAGCTCTATTTTTGGTATAACTACATATTTATATATGTAAGTTCATATTTACGAAACCTAATAAATAATCTAACTGCCATAAATAATCATAAATAAATACAAATGTAATTTAGTATATTTAGTTGATTCTATTTTCATATTAAGGGTAATCAGAATCCGATACATCGTTGCATATGCAAAAGTGTAAATGTAGCATTTTCCAATAGATCGTGAACGCAACCCTGTTCATTGTAAAATTGACAGCTGATTTCTAGTGGCCAAATGTAAAATAAAATATTTGGTAAATATTCTCAGTAGCAATCATTCCAAGGAAAAGCGAAAGGGAAAAAGTTTTTAATTATTTGGTATAGAATACGGCAAATGATATTCTTAATATAATAGGTAGAAGTTGGTGACTAAATATCTTTTTATATTCATGGTTCATTTTTTTATACAGAAGTGGACGAAGATGGTGAGGCGTTCGATAAAATTTTAGATGAATTGGATATGAATGTTGAAGTAGTGCTTTCATGCCGGCGTGGAGTTGAGCATGAAGTTCCAAAATCACCAGTATGGCGAAATGAAATCTTGAATAAATGCGACGAAAACCGGTTCCGCCAATGCTTCGAGTAAGCAAGGATAATTTAACAATATATTTCACCTAATTAAGAACGATCCGCAATTCAATAAAACACATTCCTCGAAACAGATTCCTGTGGATTTGTAGTTAGCAATTGTACTTTATCGTCTGGGCTCATGCGGAGAGGATGCGGCATTGAAAAAAATTTCAACATTATTTGGTGGTTACGAAAAGAGTTTTCAGTGCTATACTAAGGTTAAGAGATTCCTTCCTTTTTTGGCCAAAAGAAACAGAGCGATCAGAAATTATACATGCTACGTATTCCGAAATGCCATTTTGCATTCGCTATATTGATGGTACGGAGATAAAGTTAGCAGAATCGCCAGTTATCGATCCTATATCATTCTTTTCTCAAAAAGACAAATTTTTTTCGTCACAGCAGTGGTTAGTTGGTGACTCAGCCTATCCTTTGTCCGAAACTATGATAACTCCATTCCGGAGTAATACTCGACTGCTAGACATAAATTCTCGAATTAATTTCAATTTGCGTCACAGTAAAGTTCGAGTCTAGCATTGCTTCGGTCTATTGAAGGAGCGGTTTTGCAGTCTTAAGGAGTTCAAAGCACGCTTTATAAATAAAGAAAGCCACAATTTATGTTGTGATTAGTTTGATGTGTGTTGTATATTGCACAACATACTCCGAGAGGATGACAGCACAAGCTACGAATATACAAATCTCGATGAGGACACCACGTACACTGATTACAACGGTGAGGAAAGCGAAGATGTACAACCAAACAGAAAAGGGGAAACTAAAATGCTAGCAATACATTAATTAATGTTTGAATAAACCCTAAAAAAGTTAAATTTTGGATTTGGATTCGTTCGTCTTTTTCCATTTCTAGCCTTTTTATTTTTTCATCTTGCTCCAATTTAATTTTCTTAAGTTTTAGCTCTTCTTTTTTCAATTAAATTTCAGCTTTTGATAGTTCTAGCTGCTTCTCCAACTTTTCTTTTTCCAACTCCATTCTGTTTTGCTGGTAAACCATCAAACAAGCCGCTGATGTTTTGGGAGCCTGCATTTTAATTTTTTTAGCCATGGTTTTAACTGATTGTGGAAAATCAGCCCCAAGTGATAGTGGTTGCTGCGAAACTGTTGGCGGCGAGGCTATTGGCGGTGATATTGCTGGTGGGGAGTATATTTGCGGTGGAAATGCTGATGGCGAGGCTATTGGCGGTGAAATTGCTGGTGGAAAGACTATTGGCGGTGAATGTACGGGTGGGTAAATTGTTGACGGCTGTGGCGCGATAAGCAGCAAGTCATTGCCCGTGCCGACAGCGCAGAAATTATTTTGCGCATGCGATTTAGCTCCGAAAATTTTGTTTAGGCGATTGTAATGGGGGCACATTTTCTCAATTTTTTCTGTAAAAGATTTAATCACTTAAGTTCCCAAAGCACTTTCAATTCTTATTATTTACCTTCAAAACTACCACCGCCACATGTTTACCTCAATTTCATCTGCTTCCTCCAAAAAATCAAGAAGCTTGTTGATTTCCTCCTTTGTCCATGTTTTGTTATATATATATTGCTGTAAATAGTCTTATTAAGTTTTAAATTGTTAATTCTTTCAAATTTATTTTCTTACCAAAAATTTTACCTGACCCGCCAAAAATCGAAAGAAATATGTATGCAAAAGAAATCAGCTGTTTGAAATGCAATACTTATTTGCACATAAGTATACAATAGGGGTTGAGTGTAGCATTTGCGAAACACATGTAATTTGTTTTTGTTTAAGAACACGGTGCAAAAATATTTTGCACTTATACCGAAATTTGCATTTGCAAAACCATTTGCATCGGAATATGATTACCCCTATTTTTTTTTTTTCAATTTCGTACATAGCCACTCTTTCTTTAATTTCTAATTCTAACATCTTGCATTTTTCATCAGTTTCAATTTTTTTCAATTCTATGACTAATTTTTTGACTCAGTATCTAACTTTCTTTCCTGAATTTGTTTTTCCTCCTCGAATTTATATTTATCAAATTCCAGTTTCTTCGCTTCCATAGCAATTTTTTCTGCTTGGATAGCCGCCAATTGTCGAACGGATGATTTCGAAGGCCGAACTGACGTTGGTATGTTGATACTGGTGTGGAGATTGGTGCGATCGAAGGTGCGGCATTTGATGGCGCAGCAGGTATACATTCTTCTTCCAAGAATTCTACTTCGAATTCTGGTGCAGGACTAACTGGACATAACTGTGGCGAAGGAATGTTATTTTCAACCAGTAACGGTTGCATGGCCGGCAACCGCTCTCCAAATATTTCCTTCAGCTAGTCGTTATATCGACAAATTTTAGCAATTTTTGCTGAAATTAGTAAAAAATGTTTTATTTACAATAAATTTAAAATGTCTGTATAATACTAACCTTCGATGGTTCTGTCGTCAGCTTCGTCTTGTAGTCCTGCACACGTTGACGCGAGCCAGTCATTGGCTTTATGGTACTGCGCCTTCAAATGTCGGACTTTCCACCGCATCAGATCCCATGAGACATCCGTTTATAAAACAATTGCTCATTTGGAGCCTGAAATAATAGAAACCCGCATTAAATCAAAAATTAAAAAAAAAACGTGTAAACTTACCTCAAATTCCGCCTCTTCCATTAAAAACTCTATAATAGAGTGCACCTCACTCTCCTTCCACTTTTTGTTCCGCTGCTGCCTTTTCCTCTTCGCGGGGGGCGCAACTTTGATATTCATATTTATGGAAAACTGTAAAAATTCTTTAGAATTTAAATAGAAATTATAAAAACTATTTAAAACTTACCTTCCTCAACAATTTACTGACGTAATATGTCTTTATGTAAAATGACAGCTAAAACAGGGTTGCAATTATATTTTTGCGTGATATTCCTCGCAAATATTCATGGGTTTTGGTCTGACATATTTTACTGCCATTGGAAATAATTTTCTGCGTGTGTTTGTTGTTGTGCCGGTGCACCAAGAGGAAATATGTATATGCAATTCTTGCAAGGGTTTTGCAAGAGCAAGCGAATACCCCTATGGTATTAGTAGTATATCACCGTACGAAGGAAATTAAAATGCTTTACTATGGTTTGTTGCGAAAATTGACTCCATAATACCTATTTTAGAATATTTCCCCGTTGATTTTAAATATTATTATAAGTGACAAAATTGTTAGCAATTAATGTTAACGTTGACACTTGAACTATTTAACAAGTAAAGAAGGGCTAAGTTTAATTTGCTAATGGGATTGACACTTGAACATTATTTAAAAAGTACAGACGAGGTAAGTTCAGGGGGTAACCGAACATTTTATACAAAGCAAGGAATTCAGACAATGGGAAATACTTCCAACATTCATTATTCCTCGAAATCGTGAAACATTATAGATCATAAACTCCCGTAGTTTTTTTGATATATTTAACTATTAAAACTTGAATTTACTTACTAAAATTACATTATAATCATACTCAGATGTAATACTAACTCAACCGAAGAGGCTAAATTTAATACATACATATGTTGAGTTGACGCGGAGAGTCAGTCATTGGTTAAAGTCAGTTTGAAAGTCGAAAATGACTACGCAGGATATATTGGGGGCATGTTGTATTAACCTTTGGCATTACTCAGATATACATATGTAGCAGAGAGCTGCAACGAGTAAAATTAAATCAGAACAAACACTCGTGCCAAAAACACAATCAAATTAATTCAGTGAGTACCCGCCAGCGTCAACTGATTTGAAGCAACACGAACAATCTGTTCTTCGGCAATCACGTTCGAGTAAACGGTATTCGGTTCCTGTATAATGTCATGTCGATGTGAAACTGCGCGTAAACTAAGAGTAAATTTACGAATACAGCAATCAACAACAATTTTCTGCTGGATTGATTTGAATCATGTGTGAGAAAAAATGTATCAGCTTTGAATATCTACAAGCACAGCATAGTATTAATAACTTATACCGGAACGTCATTAATCATTTTTCAATTAGCAGCCGAAGAAAACTACCATTTAGTATAATTGTAAATACGCTTATAAGGCAACTAAGAATCATTTAGAATAGATACCGGAGTGGAACTTAGTGTAACAAAACCGAAGTTATGTAGACATTATCATGCAGTAAAACCAAGAAATACGTTCTTTAAAAGTTTTGGCATGAGGTATTACAACAAACAAGGAAGGAAAGGCTAAGTTTTACAAGGTGCGTTCCAAAGTTAACAGGAGTTTTTGACCCCTGTTGACGCCATCTATATGTCGACTGGTGTGTTAGAATCTGCTATCTCTATCGATTGTCCAGTGAGAATTTCATGACTTTTTTTTTTTTTTTTTTAGGCCGTAAGGAGGGTTTAAAATGCCTTCGCACCATATAGGGATCGTCATCCTACGTGAGTGGTGTACCCACTAAAACACTCCCCCCTTCTATCATGGAATTTTTTCCCCTACCCCAGGACCGCTTTCGCATTACTTCAGGGCAAGGTTTCCAAGATGGACCCATTACAGGTCAATTTCTACTCTCCTGCGTCCAGGGATGCCTACGATATTGTAGCCAGCATCAAGCTATTTGGCTCGGAACATGTTCCACGTACGAGGCTATTATTTTCCAGTTTTCGCTGCTAGATATCATTTTTTCTAAGAGATTTTCCGCACTTAGTTCTCCGAGTTTGTTTTGTACAGTCCTTCGGGCTTCTTTCCACCGGTGGCACTTGAAAATGGTATGGTTTGCATCGTCTAGTGGTTCGTCTCCATAAATACATGCTGGGCTTTCTGCTTTTCCCATGTTGTATAGGTATTTTCGGAAATACCCGTGGCCAGACAGCATCTGTGTTATATAGTAGTTTACCTCGCCGTGTTTCCTACTGTGCCACTTCTCTATTTCTTTAATCAGTTTGGCGGTCCATCTTCCTTTGCTCTCCCTTGTCCACCGATCTTGCCAGAGTTCAAGAGTTTGCTTCCTCGCCTGTTGTCTTGTGGCCATGTGTATTTCTATTCCGTCTTTCTTCCATAGCCATAGTTGTCTTCTCTCCTTTGCGAGAAGGTCTATTGGGATGACGCCGCTTATCACTAGCACTGCGGATTCGGATACAGTGCGGTACGCCGAGGCGACTCTTAGGGCTGCAGTTCTCTGCACTTTAGCAAGCACTTTCCGTCTGTGTTCTGCATTTAATGTGTCGGCCCATATTTCGCTACCGTATAGTAGCACTGACTGTGTTGTGTCCATAAGCAATTTCCTTCTACTTGCAAGTGGGCCTCCGGTGTTTGCCATGAGTCTTGATAGCGCCATGGTTATATTGGCTGACTTTTTTGCAGCATGTTGGATTTGAGCCCAGTACGTCAATTTGTTGTCCATTCTTATTCCTAGATATTTTAGGGTTTTCGTCGTTTTAATAGTTTCTGAATGAACTTGCATGTTTACCTCTAGCGGGATATGTTTCCTTGTGAGCAGGATAAGTTCGGTTTTTTCGGCAGCTAGGCTGAGACCGTGTGAGTCCAACCATGTCTGTGTTCGTATCATAACTTGTGTCAGTCGACGCCTGGCCATGTCGGTATTACGCGCGGTTATGACGGCGGCGATATCGTCTGCGTAGCCAACGAGGTAGCAATCGTCAGGCATTTCAACGTTTAGAATTCCATCGTAGCTGGCATTCCATAAATCTGGTCCAAGTATTGATCCCTGCGCTGCTCCAGAGGTTATTTCCTTACTTTGTGGGCCGTCACTCGTATCGTACAATAGTTTCCTGTCCTTAAGATAGCTTCGTATCATTTTCATCAAGTAGAAGGGCGTTTTGAAGCGATGTTCCAGTGCGTCTATCATATTTTCCCATTTTGCGCTATTGAAAGCCTTTCGTATGTCTATTGTTGCGAGGAGGACTATTGGCCTCGAGAAGTTGTTCTTTCGATGAGCTTCCTCCACGCTGCGCACGACGTCTTCCACGGCTCCGATGGTGGACCTGCCTGGTCTGAAGCCATGTTGTCGCTCTGATAGGCCTCCAGCATCGTTTATGGCGGCTATGATGCGAGGTTTCAACAGTCTTTCTAATAGCTTTCCTGCTGTGTCTAGCATGCATAAAGGTCGGTATGCTGATGGTGTTCCTGGGTCTCCTTTGCCTTTGCTTATTAGGGTCAGATGCTGCCTCTTCCATATTTCTGGGAAAATGCCCTCGTTCAGACATGCGTTATACATGGATAGCAGTAAGTGCGGGCGTTCCATAGCGATTAGCTTTAACACTTCCACTGGTATCCCGTCAGGTCCAGGGGCTTTTTTGGCCTTTAAAGTTTTTGCTGCCGTGTTCATTTCCTCCAAGGTGAAAGGCGGGCATGAGCTCTCTTGTGTATGTTCTGGAGGGTCTCTTCCTAGGTCATGGGTTGGGAACAGAGTGTTTACGATGTGCTCCATAGCTGCGGCGTTTAACTTAGGGATGGACTGTTTTGCTCCGAGTTTTTTCATTACGATTTTGTATCCGAGACCCCACGGATTTTTGTTTATATCGTTGGACGATCAGCCTAGCTGTGCTACTTGCGTGATACTTTGGTGGGTTTTCATCTATGGCCGCGAGAAGCTTTTCTGGGTCTAGCTTGGAAGCGTTCCATTTACGTGTTCCTTTTCTTATCGTCGTTGCTGGATTTTTATCTGGGCCTATGAGGTAGGATATGTATTGGTGGTCGCTACCAGTATATTCTTCCAAAACTTTCCACTCCCGCAGCTGGGACGCCGGACGCCAGCGTGATATCAGGGGTTGTGTCGTTGCATCCTGGTCTTCTGAATGTGGTTTGGGATCCTCTATTTGCGACGATAAGACCTAATCTAGCCGCCATGTCGAGAATTTTCCGGCCCCTCGAGTTTGTAGTCGGTGTGCCCCATTCCAAGGCCTTGGCGTTGAAGTCTCCGGCTATGATTAAGTGACGGTTTCTTTGTCGTGCAGCATCCTCTATAGCATCGATCTTTGCTTGCTTTCATGACATTTAATCGATTGGAAGTGAATTTATTGCGTTTTAAGTGTCAGTATGTTTGTGTTATCGTTGCGAAATCCGTGATCACCGGAAATTCCATCGAAACTGTGCGTGAATTCATGAAAAATCAACCGAAATCATCAATTAATGGAAATGTAATTGAACATCTCCAAAACATCGATTTATTGCATTTTGACCGAACATTTGGGCTTTCGAAAGGTGTTTGCACGGTTTGTTCCGTGTTCACCTGATATTCAGGGCCGGATTTAAATTTTTTCTGCCCTTGAGCACTGGAAAAAATGCTGCCCCGTCAGTGAAATTTCACTCAAAATTATTTAGATTTGCTATTATGTTTTTGAAAATTAATATATTTAACGTATTGCAAATAATTTATTATATACGTATATAATAATTCAGTATAATATAAAAATATAGGTTCTTGTTCTTAAAACTATAAATTTTGCACTGAGCTGAACTAATAATTGTATTACAATAATTTTTTCACTGGCAAACTCGCCTGACTTTTTGAATTGCAAATTGGTCGATTAAATCTTCACAATCTAAACGTTGAAGTACATCTGATTCGATGCATAGAATAGCTAAACTATTGAGTCTATTTTCGCTCATTGTAGAACGTAAGTAGTTTTTAATTCTTTTCAAACAGGAAAACGATCGTTCTGCGCTACAGTTTGTTATAGCTAATACTATGCTCGGACCGACATTGAAAACACATTTGTATGTTGTGGAATCTAAGTCGTTGGGACCGACAATGTGAGTTTACGATGAGTTTTCACTGACAACTATCAAAAGCGGTATTCTCTTGCTCTTGCAAGATTGCGCAATGACACAAAATGCAAAAACCCTATACCGAAATATGCAAGGCTATTGCATAATCTATCCATCTCCATCCCGTGATTCATCAGCATGTAATTTTCTCTTTCTTTTTGTCGTTTTATATTCTTCTTTCTCTGAAATATTTAAAGCAGTTTTTTCATAGATTTCGAATTAATTTCTCATATCAGCAAAATATTTGATCAAACCACGATAATCGTCGATCACGTCAGCTACAATCAACTTTCTGCAATCTCTGACTAACAGCATTGAATTGAGAGAGTAAAAAATGCCAAAGTATCTGCATAAATGCTGTTTCAAGTCTCCCCAAATGCATTCGAAAACCTTTAGCTTCTTGTCTTGTAATTGCATTTTCTTCCATATTTTCTTCAATAATAATCAAAGTGTCAAATATTTCGTCGAAATGATGATTATGTACATGAACAGCTTCATAATGAGCTGACCATCTGGTTGAAGATAAAGATTGTAACGCAATTCTTTTTCCAGTATAAAATTGTAAAACTTCCTAGCGGTGCGTCGATGCACTAAAGAAGTTATATAAAGATTGTACAGTATTAAAGAAAGAAGCAGCTTCTGGCGCGCATTCTACTGTGTGAACTCTAACTAAATTTATAGAATGAGCAGCACAAGACCATTAATTTCATGAATTCTTGCCTGTAGACCCGAATAAATTCCTGATACAATATACGTTCTCTGCTATTACTTTTATAAAATAATTTCGATGTTTCACATCTGCCATCTGTGAACTGACAGCTCACTTTTTTATACTTTTCAAATTTTGCCGCCCAAGAAAATTTGCCGCCTGGGCACCAGCCCCGACTGCCCCTAGTGTAAATCCACCACTGCTGATATAGCATCATGCGAGTTTTTCCATTACGAAAAAATACATTTGCTCATGAAAGGCAAGCGTTATGCAACCGTAGAGGCCATTCAAAAGGCTTGTACCGGCACACAGTGGCATTTCGGCGGAAAAAATTCCACTCTCCACTTTCACTTTCCAGTTTCAAAACTTTAATGATTTTGTTTTGTAAAGAAATATTTGGATAAGAAAAATTCAACAAGGTTTTTTGTAAAAAGTGAAATTTTATAGTTAAAAAAACTAACAGAAGTCGACGGAATGTTATTTAATAAAATCAGATTAAAATTATTGTCCAAATAAAGAATTTTTTTGTGTGTAAGTTTATAGCTACGGCTTTTCTTTTATTTTTTAGTGAAAATATAGCACCTACTTGTTTATAAAAAAAAATTATTGAAATTGGCAAAGTAAGCTAATTTTTATAATTTTTCAAAAATTATACTAAAAAATATCAACTTTTTATTCTTTGATGGAAAAAAACTTTATGTGCTTTGCCTTGCTTAGCCCTCTTACTATAAAAAAATGAAAGTTCCGAGTCTATACTTTCAATTAAAAAAAAAAAACAACCGCCAATTACCGTCCCTTTTAGTAACATCGATTTAAATTTCCACAAATACTGATGTCTTCAACAGACTTCTTATATTTTGGGATCCTTACATAAGTAGCTTAAGGCGTCATTCGAACAAAATTTCCTTAGAACTAGATCCCATTGTTAAAGATATGGTGCTTGCATAATATTACAAATACAAACTAACACAATTTTTCGCCTGTTACAAATTCAATTAAAACATTGCATATTATATTGGATTTTTATCAAGGTAAAGGTATAAATAACGTCACTTTGCGTTTAAGTTTTGCGTTTAAGTTTAATTTTTTAATTGTTTAAGAAGTGTCCCGAATTCCAAGTCCCTAGGTCCAAAAATAAAAATTCTGGCAATTGCAGTTATATGGGAGGTGGGTGTGGCAGTGGGCGGTTTTCCAAGATTTTTTCAAAATTTCTTAATTTAGTCCAGATAAGTGTTTCTGCAAAGTTTCATTGTTGTACGACCACTCTTTCTATTTTTTTCCAAGAAATGTATGGAGCGGTGCCACTGTGCGGCATACTGGCGGCCATACCGGCCAAAAAGCTAACAGACTCGTTCGAGATGCTTTTGGACCCTGCAAAAAGCTGTATTGAAGCAGAAGGAGATGTATTTTAATAAAATAAATTGATTTTGCCCAAAAACCCATTTGTTCTGTTTTTTCTCAAATTCCTGTTTACTTTGGAATGCACCTTGTACTCTTCCAATTTGCAAGGATCACAGCCAACGAAAACGTGAATAGATTACAATCAAAGCAAAATTTATACTCAACAATCTTCAGTCGATTTTAGCTAATACCACACACGATTAATATGCCACATTGTATTTAATTGCTATCTGGTAAGCTTTTTCATTAAGATACCTTACATACCATTACCGATCTAAGTGGAAGCCGAATGTTCGAAAATTCTATTATAAGTTATATAGAAGCTAAGCTAGGCCCAATGATATACTCGTATTAGTCAAAAATGCTCTCTCTTTACGAGGTGCAAAGTTACATAGTTTTATTCCGTTATATTAATTGTTTACCGAATGTGAAAGAATCAATAATATTAATATTTAAGTTAAAAACCTAATTATTTATTTTTCACTTATTTATTTCTCATGTTAATTCCACATCTACATTACATCTGCCGTTACTAAGTAAAACGTAATCAAATACTTACATACATATATGTATGTACATATGTATATTTTACTTATTTATGGCTTGCTTTACAAGAGGTAAAACATCGTTTTTGCTATGCGATCCTCAGGCGATCATGCTAGGAGCAGCTTCATGATTGCATCCAGGGATAATGGGATGCCCAACTTATTCCAGTGTGAGAGCGCCTCAAAATAACCTTTTTTTTGTAACATTTTCCATTATGGTCAGATCGAACAAAACAAGAATTTTTGGGCATTTTAAATTAAAACACCCAACATTTATTAAGATTGCAAATTATTATATATTGAAATTGTAATATATGGCGAAACTACTTAAATCCTTTTCTATGATTTTATGGTATATTAACACAACTGACTTTCGATCTTTCAGTACTTATGTAATAAGGTGAATTAAGCCTGTTTTTAATCACTTGTAATTGAAAATTAATTCTAATGTGCATCAAATTACAAAACGCTTCATGAAATATATTTAAATTTCGCATTTTCTTTGATTTTCATTGTTTTAAATTTTGTAAACGATCTTGAACGGCGGCATCAATTTCCTCCCGTCACATATATTTTTGGTATAATTTCAATCTGGCCGTTCCAGTCATTCCAATTACAAAACGTCAAAACCTGACCAAACCAGTCAACTGTCAAAGTTTAGGTGGTTTTGACGTTTAGCAATTGTTCTCTCACTTCCAGTGAGGGAAGAGTTAGACATCTCTTTATCTCTGATTGCAACTATAACTTCTAAAGGTACCGTAACACTTTAGTGTTTTTTGCACTATCTTTCAAATGGCACCCGTCAAAGAGTTACCAGGAATAAAGGGATGTTTAACTTATTCCAGTGTGAGAGCACCTCAAAATTAGCGTTTTTTATAACATTTTCCATTATGGCCAGATTGAACAAAATAATAATTTTTGGGCATTTATCAACCCAACCCCAACATTTAGTACGAATAATTATTACTAAATAGTGGTTATTTATTATATGGAGAAAATATTTAAATCTTTTTAAAGTGTACTAGAACAACTGACTTTTGACCTTTCAATACCCAGTAAAAGGATTTAAGCTTGTTAGCTCTCAATCATTAAATGTTTTTAATCATTTTCCATTGAAAATAATACTATGATGCTTCAAATTACAAAACGTTTCATCAAAAACCTTTAAATTTTCAAATTTATTTAATTTTCATTGTTTTACATTTTTTATAAGTGGCCTTGAACAATGAAACAAATCCCTCCGTTTACTTATTTTTTTGGTAAGATTTCAATCTGGCCATCGCCCGTTATCAGTTGATAAACGTCAAAACCTACTGAACTCGATTAGCTGTCAAAGTTCAGTTTGACGTTTAGAATTGCTATCTCACTTCCAGTGAGAACGTTGTGAGAGAGCGATCAGCTGACACGTTTCTACGGCAAAAATCCAAATTCGAAGGAGAAGGGAGTAGCGTTTTTCGCTGTTCCCTTATATTGCGCGCGCATAAGATAAGTCGTGTCAGCTGACACGAGCCACGATTCTACGTTTTTCGCTGTTCCTGCTATTAGACATGTAGTTGGGAATGGCAAACACAACCAAAAAACGATAGTTAAAACAAGTAATACTATGTTCGGACCGACATTGAAAACATTTTGAAAACACATTTGTATGTTGTGGAATGTAAGTCGTTCGGACCGACAATGTGTGTTTTCGATGAGTTTTCACTGACAACTATCAATACGGTGATTCTCTTGCTCTTGCAAGATGACACAAAATGCAAAAATTCTTTACCGAAATATACAAGTCCAAGAGAGCACCTATTGCAGAATCTAGTGATATATGACGGCACGAAAATAAACATGGGTTTCGATCTGACATATTTTACAGCCATTGCAAATAAATTTTTGTGTGTGTTTGTTGTGCCGTTGCACCAAGAACAAAATTCTGCAATTGGCGCACCGTGCAAGGGTTTTGCAAGAACAAGAGAATCCCCTTAACAGTGAGCATCTGTATTTGTCTGTATATGGAATGTAAACAAATATCAAGTGACAATTTAGGGCCGACAAAACACGTCTTCCAAAAACATCGATTAAACTAGAGCAGACACCGATTATAATGAGTGGAATGTAGTTTTCAAGTAGTTTTCAGCGAAAACTGTGTTTTCGTTTGACAGATTTTACATGGACGAAAACACAAGTTTTCGTGCGAAAACCAGTTTCTCCCACGAAAACATTTTTTCAATGTCGGTCCGAACATAGTATAAGGAAAAGTTAAGCTTGGATGTAGCCGAACATTTTATACTCTTGCAACTTGCAAGGATCAAAGTCCATCTTTCGACTCAACTAAAGAGTTACATTTTTAGTTGTCTCCAAGTGTTTTATCAAATTGTTAAACAGAGACAACTCAAAATAATACCACTATGGTGTATATAAAAAAATTTCAGGAAAATAGTAATGGGTCTAATTATTGAATCCGTTTCGATCGAAAAACTTGACAATTCGATCGAAAATTATTACGTTGCAATCATTGAAACCGTATCGAAAATGAAGTTTTTTGGAAAAAGGTATAAAAAACAGCGCGCGTTTATATTATCGGTTAATATTCGTTCATTTATAGGTTTAGACTGATTTCAAATTTGCAGTTAAAAGAAAAATTATTAAAAATACAAAGCAAATTTCTGCAACAGGGGGTGGGCCCTTCAACCAAATAAATTTAAGGTCCCTCGAAGAGGAGGTCAGCGCTATACTTTCCCTTAATAAATCAGTAGAGGGATTGAAAGGTATACAAAGTTTTGGAACATCAACAAACATTTCAGATGACATCCCTAGTACGAGAGACCAATTGACGATATTTCTTCCCAGCCCCAAATGCAAAATAAAATATCAATTTTATCGTCTGACCAGCAAATGGAAGCAAATGGAGATACTGACCACCTGACCCATTGTGCACCGCACAAGAAACAGAAAATAAATAAAATGAGTCTTCTTGAGGAGCAAATAAATATCCAAAAAAAGATGGAGGACAATTTTTCAAAAGTTCTAAACATGCTTATGAAGCAACAGAGCGAACATGCACAAGAGCAATCTGAAACAAACAGATTGATAAGAAAACTCTATGAAATTGAAAAAGATAAATTGAAGGAAATGAAGCGACATAATACTGTAATGCAAAAAAAAAGAATTTTAGAACTTGAACTACAAAATCCATAAGTTTTTATTTTTAATTTCTAATAATTCGTTTAATGAATTTTTATGTTTATTTAAATAATTTTAATATGAATATATACTATGAACTTATATTAAAAAAAATCTAAAAAACTATCTCTAATTCTATTTGCTTCATCGGTAGGCGTATCATCTATATCATTCTTGTGTCCAGGTTTTACTCATTTATGTTTTCATTTGAATTAAAATGCAAACGAATATTATGCAATTCGCAGCATAAATTGACAATACGCGCTGCTTTATATGGTGCGTAATGTAGTCCTCGTTCACTATAAAGACAACGAAATACCGATTTTAATAATTTTATTGTTTTCTCAATAACAATTCGGCCTTTAGCATGATATGCGTTGAATCTCCTTTTTCGGACGCATGTTATTGGTTCCCTAAACGGAGTTATCAGCTACGGTTGAAGAGGGTAGCCTTTGTCACCTTTACAAAATATATATTCGATTAGTACATTCGTATAAATTGATAGTATTTTTAGCAAATTATTCTTACCTAGTATTAAATATGCATGTCCTCTCTGATAATTTGATGCGCTAATGATTTTCAAATCACTCATATCCTATAAGTGAGAATCATGACTACTGCCGGGATATTTAGCACAAACGTATCGAATTTGCATCTTATGATCGCACGCCTACATATGAAAAATACATATATGTATATATAGAATACCGAATAATAAGTTAATTTTGAAAAAGCCTAACCAGCATAACATTCAGACTTGAGAATCCTTTGCGGTTAAAATACAGATGTTTATCTCTTGACGGTGCCATTATCTTTACGTGAGTTCCATCAACTGCCATTGCCACACCAGGAATTTTCGATTTGCCAAAAAAATATGTTTTTGCTTCCAATTCCTCGCTGGCGGTTATGGTCTTCATTCAACATAGCCTGTACTCAAGAATGTTGAGTACTTCATCTAATACAACACAAAATATCGATGTGGCCATATTTATATTGAAGTCCTTTCCAATACAATGTTGATAACTACCCGTGGCTAAGAAACGTAGACATGCAGCAAGTTTTATTTTTGGAGAAAGAGAACCTTGTCTTTTGTCATTTCCAAGTCCATTTTCGCATTCCCCCAAAATGTAAATAAATGTCCTTTTGTTGATCCGAAAATTTTTAATGAAACTGCGTATGTACAGGGTAGGCCATTTAAAGTTGACCCATTTGTTTGTTTGCCAAAATTAAGGCGTCGCGGATAATCAGCTGGGTTTAGTTTTTGTGCCATTTGAATTTTATATGGAAACATCTTCAAATCTTTATGAATTATGCGTCGGAGAGTGGTGCGAGAGATGTCTAATTCCTGAGAGCGGCGATAACTCGATGTCGATGGAGTCTCCTCAATACTGGCTCGTACAGCTTCGATATTTTCATCAGAACGTCTTGTGCGTTGTCTGGATGCATGACTGGCATTACTGAGATTACCGGTGTTCACAAATTTTGCGTATAAAGACTTAATTGTGTTCTTAACTGGAGCACTTTTCACTTTATTTTTTTTGCGAAACGCACGTTGAGTTAACACAATTGAAAAGTTATTTTGAATATAAAGCTGAATAATTTCAGCGCGTTCTTTTGGAGTGTACTGTTCCATGGTATAAATTGTCTTCGAATGACGCTTCTAACGCGGTATGACATTAGCCGATTTGTCAGCGCTGTTAAAAGTTACAGCGTTGCCGGATAGGTCAACTTTAAATGGCCTACCCTGTACATACATTCAAACATATATAAATAAAATTTTGTTTTTTTAGCTTAAATAGTTCAACTCACTTATAGTCATCCATTTCCAGCACGTCTTTTGAAATATTCCTCGAATTTCTGCGCTCATGACGAATGTTTACACTATTTTCATCATCACTATCACTTAAATATAATGCAATTGTATCCATTTCAAATATTTGTAAAAACGAATCAAAGAGCTAAGACAATTTATTTAATTTTTCAAACTTGTCAAATTTGTTGATAACACAGTTTCTTTATGGTATGGTAAAGCAGGTTATCGACGGTATCAATAATCGCATAAACATTTTCGATCGAAATTCTATCTGCAGCGAATTCGATTTCGATGCGGATTCAATAATTAGACCCAATAACTCAAAAATTTGTTATTTTCGTGCAAATACTAAACAAATAAAAATGAAACAACGGTTATATTATTTTTAATGATATTTTCGTGCAATTACATTGTTTTTTCTTTGTAATATATTATTAATATTTACGGAAACAGTTTTTCGTCTCTACTGAAAATGATCAAATTATGAGTTGTTACACTTTAACGTAACAAGTGCGATATGTTAAACTAGTTTGGCCGATATGTAGGGTTACCATATACCCCGAGTCATCAACTGATGATCAACACAATCAGAAAACCATTTTGAAAGATCATTGGCTCCTATAAAATCTTGCCATCTTAGGAGTAAAATTGTATGTCCCAGAAACATTTAGTAGTTTTGAAAAAAAAAATCCGATATATGGGGAGAGAGGGGGGTTATGATCCGATTTCAACCATTTTCGTACAGTCAGTAGGGTTTCGTAAAGGATTTACGCTAAGCGAATTTAGTTATTGTAGCTTTAGTGGCTTAGGAGATACATACATATGTACGTATGTACATTAAACCTTTTAGAAAGCGTAGCCACTCCCTTTTTGTTTTTAAGTTTTAGACCCCTGGTGACTATTTGTCAAATAATAACATTTACTCTTACCAACTAAATAGCTTTAAAGGTTTCCAGGTAGAGTCTTCGGTAGACTCTAAGGATGTTAAAGAAGCTCTGGAAGTACATATGTGATTTTAGTATTAAATCAGTAAATATGTTCTACAGAAATTAAGTCCCACAACCATTGTTTAAAATAAAATTGATGCCAAATTCCAACTAAGTAAAGAAAAATGAAACCCATCCCATTTACAATATAAAATATCTGCTCCATCGCAGAATAACCATTGAGGAACCACATAAAAGAGTATGGTCATAAGAAAGCATATTGCAGTGTATGTAGAATTGTGGGGGAAACCACACTGCAAACTATGGCGGTTGCCCTGGATATAAAGACTCAAAAACGAAATTACCTGTCGGAATTCTAGCACGTCGTAATCAAATGTTAAATATTCCTAATAACTAAATTATTGAAAACTCTGTCCATATTTCAAACTTTGTAAATCTTAAAAGCAATGCTACACAGGCTTACCCAGATGTTGTTTAAGCAAGAAGTGATATGTTTCGGTGGCACCAGGCCTTTTTGGAGGGCCGGGAAGGGGTCGCAAATGAAGACCGTGCTTGAAGACCTGCGACATCGACGAACACCGATAATGTGACTCGTGTGCTCAAAGTTTTGAAGTCAGGCCGTCGACTAAGTATTCGTTTAATTGCCCAGATGTTTAATTTATCAAAATCTGTAGTTCATGATATTGTGACGGAGCACTTGAACATGTGCAAAGATGGCGCAAGGATGGTCTCAAAAGTGCTCACTGACGGCCAGAAATTGCGGTGGAGGTGTACTAAGAAACTTTGAACATTTGTGAAAGTGTTCCCCAATTTCTTATTAAGGTAATCACAGGTGATGAGTCTTGGGTCCGATAAAAGGCATGCATTTTGAGACGACAGAGGGAATCCAAGCGACATGCACCTCGACTCTCAAGGATATTCCGGAGAATTCCTTCCGTGACGCCTCCAATGCTTGAAAATCGAGCTGGCAGAGCTGCATCGGCGCAGAAGGAGCCTATCTTGAAAGTTTTTAAAGAATTGTAAAGATTGGTTGAATAGATATTTTTAAATCGACTCGGTCCTCTTATTTTCCGGACAAACCCTGTAAGCCAACGCACCAATTCGGGTTTCGTGAAAAACATAGCAAGATAGAGCAAGTAAATAGAATTACTAACGAAGTAAGAAAAGCATTTGAGCACAGAGAGCACTGTTCAGCTATATTTTTGAACGTGGCTCAGGCGTTTGATAAGGTGTGACATGAAGGCCTTTTATATAATATTAAAAAATTCTACCTTTAGACGTATGTATATAAAGTCTTATTTAAAAAATAGACCTTTTTTGATTAAAGTAGGAGAACGACAGATAAGGGCCGGTGTACCACAAGGCAGTGTTTGAGGCATAACTTTATACATCATACATACTATATCCAGCAGATCTTCCCACAGCTTATAACGTATTGACATCAACTTTTCCAGGTGACGCAGCGTTAGTGAGCTTGAACACTGTTTAACACTCATTGCCACATAATAGCGTCAAGAATATTAGTGAAGCACATAAGTTCTGTCGAAGAATGGCTAGTCAACTGGCGTATAAATGTGAATGAACAAAAGTGTAAGCAAAACCAAAACAAATTACCGGGCAGTAGAAATTAACAATATAAACATAAATAAACATAAATCTGGTAAAATAACTTACATGAAGATAAAAGCTGAAAATTTGAATTGGCTTTTAAATAAAGACTTTAAACTTAGTCTAGACAACAAAGTGCTTTTATAAAATGCGATTTGGATGGAAGGTATTCAACTGTGGGGTGCGACCTGTCCAACTGTCTGCTACTCATATAAAACAAAGGTTCCAATCGAAAATGCTTAGAACAATTACTTCCATAAATATCTCGGTATTCCCATGGTAAAGAAAGAAGTAGAGGACATCAGAAAGAAATATGTATATATCTAAACTCCGAGATCACCCAAACCCATTGGGTAATAGTACATTCCTGCAATCAAACACACCTAAAAAGAAGAGATATGCCTGCGTACTAAGAGCAACGTATTGCCGAAACAATTCAATCACTTGCTTGAGCTTGTCAAGTTTTAAATAGATTTAAGTTTTTATAACTTATTGTTAGGCTTTTAAAACAACAAGCAGATCCAATAAATAAATGAAAAAATATACTTCTTTGTCTTAACTCTGATTACGCCTATCTACGCCTAAATCGTGCTTACTTTTTTTTTACTAAAGAATACGTATACGAAGTTTTTTTACGATATCTCAATTTTTACTCAAGTTACAGACAGACGAACCGACAGACAATCATCCAGATTTTAATTGTCTAACTATCTTGATCTACTTGATAATCTTTAGATTATACAAACAACCGTTAGGTGTACAAAACTATTACCCTCTATAGCAACATGGTGCAGAAGTTGGTTCAAAAAAGGCAATAAATAATGACCGTTGTCCGAAAATAAAATAAGTAATAGATTTAAAACAATAAACGAAAAAACCATGTTGGATGTACAATGCCAATACAAACTTAGAAATATCAAAACTTATTTCCACAATCAACATAGAAAAAACATAGGTTGTACCAAATATTAATGAAAGAAAGCGACATAGAGAAAACAATATTCTCGGTAAATAATGGAAAATATAAATTTTTACGATTGCCATTTGGATTGAAAAATGTCTGGTAGTGGCTGACTTCGAAAACGTCAATTACAATGCATACGAACAAATTATAAGGTTATGTAATGCATTCGTTATATTTGTTACATTACATCCTGTTTTGATACGTATGTATTATATAAGCTTGGTAGCCGATGCGCAGTGACAGGGAAAATCGCGCATCACAAATAAAGTTCATACTTTTTGCCATTTACGTATAAAACGATGGTGTCATCAGATTGATAAGCTTCTTATTTATTTACAATAAATTTTGTATTACTATAAATACAGAACTTTGGCAAAGAATATACTTATGATGACTAGAATATCATTTATTTTCATGAATATTTGAATGACATTTGTGCTTTAATTTTCGAAGAAACTGAAGAAATTGTTTATAATGAAACAATTTGATTTTAATTTGATCATTTCTTATCTTTACTGTCGCAGTTTACTGCGAGAATATGCTTTGCAGTGAAACTATTCTATGACGTCAAATGTGATTTTTTTTTTGGTGTTAAAGCACCCCCTAAACTCAGAGAAAAATATATGTTTGTTCATATGGGTTTAGAATGAGGTTATTGATCAAAAAATCACATCAAATTATAAGCATTTATAATAAGTTACAAGATTTTTGTTGTTATTCATACACTTCGATTTTTTTCTACATTTGTACAAGCAGTATCGCTGAAGCTCAGTGACTAATTGAGGATTACACGGGATCTCACATTCCATGTTAAAGTTATTTTCCTTGGTTTTTGAAAGAATTCTTCTAGTATTTCATCAGCTGACAGATCAATATCCCTATGAATATCCATTGATGCTAGACCATTAAGCCTATCTTGACCTGCCGTATTTCGTAAATAAGTTTTGATTCTCTTTAAACTTGAAAAACTTCTTTCCGGTGATGCTATTGAAAGGCAATAATGCCAATATGCGTAAAATCTTGAAAACATTCTCAAAAGACGTTTTGTTCACTGCTTCTAAAGCTTCGAAAGCATTCCGAAAATGCTTGCCTGAAGTTTGCTGTTTCCACATTTTCACCTCCGCAAGAAAGTTTTGTTCTGAACAGTTGATCACCCTTTCATAAACAGAAAATATTTCTCGAGCTTTTATTGCGTCAAATTCGTACTTTGGGAAAAATACACAAACATTTTCTAACACTGATCCATGGTCAAGAAAGCGGCTTTTCAAATGAGCAATGTAAATATCAAGAAAGGGAATATAAAAAGCAATGCGTTAGTATGCCTCAGCGTCGTTCGTTTTCAAATTGAAGCGATTCGTTTGTCAAGTTGCATAATTAACTCATTCTTTTCAACAGTATAATATGATTTTTCGCAATTCAACTATCCTTATACCCATTTTTTGCACAAGGCAAAACGTATCCTATAATAACTGAATTTTCGCGAGGGAACTGCTATATTAAAAATACGTTGAGTAATAAAATTTTTCGTAAAACCCAACCAAAAAAACTTTTCTGTATCCGCCACTGAGCACAAGGATACACTCTTATGAATAAAAAACACTGTTCAAATAACTTTGAACATGCTTACATACATGCAATACATACAAACATATACACATATATTTGGTTATTTAAGATAGTTTTCTAAACCAGTATATGAGCAATGAAAATATCAAAATAAAGTCAGAATGAATAAATTCTCCCTCGATGTCCAGTGGTAAGGAATGACAAATTCTTTTTTGAGGTCAGTGTTTGATGTTAAGTATATACAAATCAAACACACACCCCCTTATATTCATTGGCATAGCTCACATGTTGGCCGATTCATGCGGTACAAGGCAGCCCAAAGTTCGAAAATCTTTATATTAGGGGGTTAAGGAAATTATTGGACCGATTCAACCCATACCATTATATGAGAAGGATTATCTCTTTTTTTCAGTGATATATATTACACATTGACCGAAAATTTCGATCAAAAGCAACTATAGATACCGGGGTCCAAATATTTGGTACAAAGGGGCGTGAATAGTTTTTATTGGATTTAAACAATTTTTGGTCGGAAAATGGCACACACTAAAGACATTATTCGTGCAAAGTTTTATATTAATTGCTTCTTAATTTGTGCACTGGAAGCCGAACGAATTAAGTGGAATTTAAAATTGTCCTATATGGGAAATAGGCGTTGTCTCACTTCGCTCATTTTTACAACGTGACATAGAAATGCGAACCACATACCAAATTTTGTCGAAATCGATTGGTCAAATCTCGAGATATGGAATTTTACCAAACAGTGGGCGGTGCCAGGCCCGTCGCGTAATTTTCATGCTGGCTCTCATAAAGCTCTCTGATACCATCTTATTATAAAATTTAATGACTCTGACGTAATTTGTTATTGATTTATCGCGCTTTAAGTAGTTTTTAACAGTAGCGTTATATGGGGAGTGAGTGATCCATTTACACACTTCGGTAGGAGTTCCCGTAATATTTATGCTGGGCGAATTTGGCCTTTCTAGCTTTAGTTAAAAGTTATTTAATTGAATGTCAAAAAAAAAAAATACGATAATTTAAAGCAATAACTGTATCTCAAAACGATGGAAAATTACAAATCAAAATGAAATAAGAGAATGTCAAAATAAATTGTATTCAGTCAACTTTTGCAAAAAAAGTAGTAAACAATAAATTTGGACGATAAATGAAAATAATACATGTTGGCCTGATATGTTAACGATACGCTAATTGTACAAAAATTAAAGAAGCAAATGAACAAATAAAAGTTATAAAATATATTGCGAAAACAGTGGAAATGTTAATAATCACTCAACAGAGGGAGTGTACTTAATAACTTTTCAAATTAATGTAATAATAAAACAAAACATATGAAAATTTTAACTATTTAAGATAAGGAAATTTAAGTAATTTTTTGTAAAAATTTATGTCGAAATAAAAAACATGAATTAAAAACCAGAAAAAACGTCAACTTCGGCTGCACCGAAGCTAATATACCCTTCACAGGTGCATTTCTTTTAGTAACTAGGTGTTCAGTTTGTATGGAAGCTATATGCTATAATAACCTGATCTGAACAATTTTTTCAGAGATTATATAATTACTTTGAGCACAATTTGAACAATTTCTTCCGATATTACATTATTTCTATGAACAATAACTCACACCAAATTTCGTGAATATATATCGTCAAATGAGGAAGTTTCCCATATCAGCACTAGATTCCGATCGTTCAGTTTGTATAGCAACTATATGGTATAGTAAGCCGATCTGAACAATTTTTTCATATACCTACTGTGCCAACTTTTGTGAAGATACATTGTCAAATGTGAAAGTTTTCCCTACAAGAATTTAATTCCGACCGTTCAGTTTGTATGGTAGCTATATGTTATAGTGGTCCGATATCGGCCGTTCCGAAAAGTGAGCAGATTCTTTAAGAGAAAATGACGTTTGCAAAATTTGCAAACCGATATCTTAAAAACTGAGGAACTAGTTCGTATATATACAGACAGACAGACGGACATGGCTAAATCGACTCAGCTCAACATACTGATCATTTATATATACACTTTATAGGGTCTCCGACGCTTCCTTCTGGGTGTTACAAACTTCGTGGCAACCTGAACAGGGTATAGTTAAAAAATGCTAATATACTAGCAGCTATAGCTACTGGCATAAGATTTATTAGTTACATGGGAAGAAACGGTATTAGAAAAATTAGAGTTTTATTCACATATATTTGTTGATATGTATATGCGGTATAAAGTCAACCGGAAGCTCGAAAATCTTTCTGTTAGGTATATGGAGCTAAGCGAATTATTGATCTGATTCAACCCATTTTTTGCCATATTTTACCACCCGGTTCATCCATTTTTACTGTATCGGTAGTAGTGCTCTAAGGATTTGTCCTCAGAGAATTCGGATATAAAGCTTAACTGCATAGAACACAAGATCACAAAAAATTACTTTTAAAATGCTTTGAGGATATGTTCGGGGGTTATTTATTTAAAGAGGGCAAACTATATATTCATTAATAAACAAATTTAAAAATGTTTGATTGAAGTGTGTTTTGATGGGTTGCCCAATAATTCGACAAAGTCCTCGAGAATTTGGTTGACTTTGTTGTTTAATTGTGGTGTATGTGATTATTTTGTTAGGCTAAGTATGTGAACCGGAGCTTTGGGAACCGGTGTAGGGGCGTGAGATGCGTCCTCGTTTGAGTTACACGATGAGCTCGTATTGTTATAGCAGGTCTGCTCCAATCATTGGATAGGGCACTTTGGCAATGCAAAATATCCAATGTATTGGTTGACTGATCCCAAAGTTGAGTTTTTTTTATAACTGGAGAGAAATATGATGTTGTTATTAATTTTTACAGGAAATCATCTCGTCATGGGATTGCTCTGAATATACATAATCCCCTAACTCTATTCAAAGGAGATTTTAATCCACATCGGGAAACAGCATTTATTGTACACGGTTTCAATGGTACCGCAGTTGATGTGCATTTGCAGTTTCTAAAAGATGGTGAGTTCATATATTGTTATTAAATATAGAAATTCAAATAAATTATTATTAATACAATTTTTTTCCCTATAATTTCCAGCATATTTATCTCGTGACTTCAATGTTATCACTGTAGATTGGCGGCCATTAACACGCTATCCATGCTACTTGCATGCTTTGATTAACACCCGCTTGACAGCCCAATGTACTGCGCAGGTCAGTATTGAAATATTAGTCAGCAGTTTGAAGTCCTCATATGCAACTTCTCTAGCAGATAAGAAAGCAACTGAGGCAAATAAAGATATCTCACATTTGGTAAATGTTTTTCTTGAAATACGGCAAGTGACAGTAAATTTAGTTCCAAAGACGCCTAACATAATGTCCTATGTCTGAAAGAAAAAATTGTACAACTATTTTATTACTTAGAAGTTAATCAATTAGAAGTTTCCATCATCTAGAAGGATACAAAAGTGAAGTAAAAGAAAGATCCTTAAATATAATTTAATAATTCAACACTTTTTTTTCAAATAAGATCAGAACGTATGGTATGTACTTTCTACTTTTTGCTGAATAAAAGGCTTTCCGGACGCCGACAGAACCCGGTCTCAACAGCTTGTCTTCTAATTGTTCGTGATTTAAATGGTAATCAAAAGTGTTTCATTGTTTGATTGCAACATTCTGTGGGATCAATTTGGATAATCTTTTTAATCAATAAATGTCTCTTCCGAGTATGTACACTGTCAGTTTGCTTAAATTTATTTATTAATCGCGACACTATTGAGATAAGTCGGTTTAAAAACACTTATTATTTTATTTTTAAAATTTGATAAATAAGTATTTCTCCTCTGATTTTCTGATAATGTTTGTAACACTATTGTGAAATTTCCCCTATGCTGAGGCGATTTCCAAAGCTTAAATGCTATCTATTATAAAAATAAGTAATTATCTATTGTAATAAATATGTAACTTACGGTCTTTGTACATTTTTTTGCTTCTAAGTATGCATCAAAAACACAGGAAAGTCGTTACAATCGATACAATTCTTTAAAAAATTGAAGGTGTCACGGAAGGCATTCTACAGAATTATCTTGAGAGCCGAGGTACATGCTGCCACTGATGCCACTGAAACACAACATTTCTTGCTAAGCCTTCCTGATC
>CM050323.1:53131-77706 GCA_027475135.1 Bactrocera correcta | reverse complement strand
GTTGACACGTTTTTTTTTTTAAATTTTTAATATAACTTGGTTATTTTGGGTCGCAGAAGCCCAAAATTTTTGACACTTGTACTTTGTAATATTATGTAATAATGTGTAATCGTAATCAATAAAAAAACAAATTTCGAATTTTTTGATGATATGTACGTTATTTTGCATTTCAGGTGACGATATTGTATGCATACGAATGCGTGCACTGCTAACGATGACACTTTTAAGGAAAAAAATTATTTCACAGCACAAAATTTAGAGACAGAACCCGCAACATACATACATATGTTCATACATACATTTCGTTCTACACAACTAACCGGTAGTTTCTAAGAAATAAGATTTTGTTACAAGTAACGGTATTTCTGATCGTTGTGAAATTCCACTTAAATATTCTCTTCTGCATATTAGTAGTTATCAGTCAGCATCGAAATTTATCAGCATTATCGTAGAAATAAATTTCGTATGAAATGTTCGAATTTCGATAATACTATTGTGAGCTTTGGCAAGCTGCCCATACTACTTATATGGTCCTGTTTTGATTTTTTGCTGCACAGAGTAGGGGGCGAATCTTGGCTGCAACAAAATAGTGGTCCGAGTCTATGTTAGGTCCTCGGAGCGTTCGCACGTCTGGAGACGTGTCTTCCGTCTATCACAACATGATTGAGCTGGTTGGTGGCTGTTCGATCCGGAGACAGCGAGGTAGCTTGATGTATTTTCTTGTGCTGGTTCTAGTCTAGTACCACAGATAACCATATTTCGGGCCCCGTCAAAGTCGATCAGCCTCAACCCATTTGGGAATGTTTCATTGTGGAGGCTGAATTTTACGTGCGTAGTGCCTTCTTTGCCAACCCTGGCGTTAAAGTCGCCAAGCACGATTTTGATATCGTGGCGAGGCAGCTCTCAAGTGCGCTCCGAGCGCTTATAGAAGTCATATTTGGTCACATCCTCCTTTCCTTTCGTCGGGGCGTGGCAGAGGATACTTGGTCAAATACCGGAAGTCGTGAACTGCTTGAGTCATATGTAAACGAATCGTTCCTGGCGTGAACTTCTACACATGACTCCATCCTCCAAATTAAATAAATTTGCAAAATCACTCACTTTTCTGGATGTTCATTTCTTTAATATGTCTTGTTTGTTTTTGAAAAACAGCTCGTTTACAGCAAAGTGCTTTTTCTATAAAATTTTATTATAATATATGGCATCGTTATGGGCAAAATAAGTTTTACAAATTTTATCCATAAGAATATGTTTGAAATATTTAAATAATAACAGACATAAATTTGTGAGTTATATCGAAAATGGATCAAAACAACAAAAGAACTCCGGATTTCATTGCTAGCGAGTTGGAGCACCTATTGGAACTGGTGTAAATCCCAATCCGATTCCGTATTTTTTCACAAAAAAATAATTTCTTATTATTCTTCTCTTGCCAAATTGATTAAGCATAACTTGAGTATGAACTGTAAAATATTATTTTCCTGTTTTATCTTAACCACAACTTAAGTATGGACTGTGAAACCAGGCATTAATGTATTTTTATTTTTATTTACTTTTAACACGGAAAATACATATGTATAATTAGACTATTAGGGGTTTCACATGGTCTCATAAAGTTATAAGTTATAACGATCAGAAAACATAGAGTTCAGAGTTGTACTTGCGTAAACTTATTTTAATATACAATCCAACAACAAATTTTTTAAACCAGTATAAAAATGTATGATTTTATGATTTTACGATGTTTTATGACACTTTGTGAGTCATATGGGGTACTCATCTATTAAAGTACACAGGCATATGTACATACAAATATATGTAAGTTAAATAACTTATTCAAAGCCAAACATAACAATTTCTCGAATTCAATATAAATGGCCACATTACTTTTCACCTATAGGTAAAAGTGCCGACCGTTTTTTTAATAAAAAATAGAGGCAGCGCTGATTTTAGAAATTAAGCTTAACATTAAGAAACATGAGAATACCCCTATAGTTTCTTATAATATTAAAAAACTTAATTGGTGTCCAACAAAATCCACGAAATAAAAAAAAACTACCACTAATAATTTATAATACTTAAAAGTTAAAAAATAATATACATTTAAATAAAAAACAATTTAGGGAAAAAATGTGGTACAACCCACAAAATCGTATTCCCACAAAGTATCAATATGAAGATCAGCAAGTCAGCAAACGTGCTTTCAGGACTGCTGAAATAAATGTAACACAAAAGGAACACAAAACACTGAGTAACAGTTACATCTGCTACCATTAATGCTTTACAACGATCCTTTTTACATTTGACGATGACCGCGTGCACGTCTTTTTGGTTAAGCACAATTTTAATATTTAACAAATAAGAAACGTTTTATAAACTTACAACTTGCAAGAATTAAAGCCAGGGGAATGACTTAAGGTGTAAAACGTCAACCAGTTGATCGAAATCCAAGCAATTTTAATATGTACATACTATATAATAAATAAAATGTCTGTACACGGTATATTACCATATAAATATATTAATTTTGTTCATTTGATGACATTAATACAAAAAAATTATAACAAATGTATTTAATTGGATGCCCAATTTGGTGAGAAGCACTCACCACTAAATTTAAATTGGTGTTAGCTTAATTACACCCGCGTTAAGTATTTTACAAACCCACAAATATAAGTGAAGATTCGGTGGACTTAGAAAACCAATTATATTTAATTTTATTTTATTATCAACATAATATAAAAATTATTGTTGATAAACGAGTCCGGTGAACGAGGAGTTGCACGTAGGAGCATTTTCCTTCAAAAACGGGACAAAAATGAAAATTACAAACTTCAGCGTTGCTATTCAAAATTGATTTTTGTTAGTACCTAAGTAACCGTTCTACAATGAGTAATAATATAAAGATTAATTTAGTTAATGTATTATTTTGTTTTTTTGGGAAAAGAATGTATCATCAAAAAAACTAAATTGTTTTTTTTTTTTTATTTTTTAGAAATTAGTGTTTTTGTTATAGTGTCGGGCAAGGTCGAGCTATGAATTATTCTGCTAAGTAAACTATGTACATGGTTTCTACTATGTTAATATTACTTCTATGATTATTACGGATATGCTCATTTTTAATGCTTGTTATTATCACATTTCAAGCTTGGTATCCAGCTCTCAAGTAATTGCTCAAGAAAAAAAAATACATTATTTCTTCAAGTTAATCTGACAGCAAGTTACGCATTGTGAATGATCCACATTAGAAAAGCAAGAGAGAATAAACAAAGGAAATAAACTTTATGCGTAATATGTATGTATTAAGGTATGTATGTGCGTTGTAACATAAGTATTTTCCTTGCAATTTGATTAATGTTGTTGATGATTGGTAAGTTTTATACAACATTTCAAAATGAAACATACTTCATAATAATGATTTTAACTAATTTAGGATGAATTTAATTACTACTTTGAATTTCCTTCAAGAAACAATTGTTGATTTGATGTTTCTTCGCAAAACCAGGTTTGCCATATTCCATATATAAAAAGTATTAAAAATTAGTACTAGATTACTTTAGAGCTGCATACTAGCACAAGTAAGTTTATCGCAGGAAAGTTTCTTGTCCGTTTCTTAATCGTTTTTTTATATGAAGTTTTTGCATTTCTTAAGAGCTGGATACTAAACTATGTATATAAATTCTAATGTGTTTGAAACTATACAGCTTTTACATAATTTTAAATATTTTAATGATTTATTCACGTCATAATCGAAATAACTTCGTCAAACTTGGTGACAATCTTTTCTTTTTCATTAATCTTTAATTTATTTTTATTTGGGAGTTATTATTTGAATTTTAGTTAAAAAAATTGTGTGTGTGCCATTCACACACGATAGAAGTGAAACTTCAGTAAATCGACAAAAGAATGAGATGAATATACATATATAGCAAGGGTAGGATTTGATTTTTTGATTAATTTTAAAAGATATTTTATTTAACATATGTGCAAATGATACAAAAGGCTTATGATAACTAAAATACGTTACAAATATTTTAGTTTCAATTTGATTGATATATCTTTGGAAAATGCATCTATTACCGTTTTTGATTTCGTAGTTGATTGAGTGCGACTATTACACATTTTTAAATTAAATGTTGTATCGAGAAACTCAATCAAAGGAAGCGCTGTGTCTGATGCAAAATTTATCTTAAAATCCCCACTTAAAATCATCGGAATTTTATCACAATTCTGAGAACTAGCGATACCTCTGGGGTATATTTGATCAAATTTTCATGAATAAATTTAATAACGGATTTTATTGGTTGGTTGGGAGAGATGTAAATTGCTGCAATCAGAACTAAATCTCTCTGGTCATTTCTGATTTCACAGGCACATATATACATATTTCTCCAATTTTCGAAAGCTGAACAGACAATGATTCCAGCTGTACATATCTTCTATCATATTAATCTTATGTCTCTGCATATGCTCATATCATACACGGGTGTTGTGAAATCCAAGACAGAATTGCTTAACTGTCAGAATTGCAAACCAATTCTGATTTTAAATGGTGTCACAGAATCTGATTGGATTTGCGTCTTTTCGAATATATGCAAAACCAATATTCGAATCAGCTGTTTACTAATGTGACAAATATTGTGAATGCAATTTGAATAAAATTTGAAATGAGTTCGGCAATATTAGCTTTCCTTTTATTAGAGGAAGAAAGAAATGAAAAAATTAAACGTAAAATATTAAGGGATCATAGTAATCCACTTGATGCTCCAGGACAATCGTAAGTAGAATTTATCTTGTATTTATTTGTGTGCTACTTTACGCGCTTACTTTACAGATTCATATCACATTATCGGCTGAATAAAGACGCATTTATGATGGTGTTAAATATCATAGAACCACATATGCAGCCCTCGACTATTCCACCGATAATTCAATTGGCGGCAACACTACGTTTTTTAGCAGAAGGGGCTTACCAACGGGGCGTAGGCCGTGATTCTTGTATGTATTAGTTTGGCAAGAAGCACGGTCTCGCAGATTTTAACAAAAGTGATGTGCCTCTTAGAGAAATACATTTGCGGTCAGTGGGTAAAACTTTATATGGATGAAAGCGAAAAATTGATTTCAAGAAATCACTTTTTTGAAAAGTACAAACTACCCGGAATAGTCGGTTGTATAGATGGGACACATGTAAAAATAATAAAACCACGTGAAAATGAGCATTTATATTTTAACAGAAAGGGGTATTTTAGCATAAATGCGATGATCGTAAGTATAAACAATAAATTAATATTCAAACGTATTTATAAACCTACTTATATATGTATGTGTATTTATTTTTTCAAAAGATTTGTGGCAACGATATGCAAATACGTGCCGTTGATGCACGGTATCCCGGTTCAAGTCATGATGCTTTCATCTGGGGAATGAGTCACGCTAAACAATATTTCCGTACACAGTATGAGAGTGGGCAGCGTTCATTGAGGTTGCTGGGTGATTCTGGCTACGGAATTGAACCATTTCTGTTAACTCCTTATAGAGATCCACAGTTTAACTCAAAGGAATATAAGTTTAACATAGCACATACGGCTGCACGGAATATTGTGGAAAGGACAATCGGAGTTTTAAAGAGCCGTTTCCGCTGTTTAATGTTACATTATCGCCCTGAAAAAGTGGTTAAAATTGTAAACGTGTGTTGTGCCTTACACAACATCTGCAGACGTTACAACATTGAGTATAATCATGAAGAAGTAATTCCTGCAAATGAGACTGACGAGAACAATTTTTTCCAATCCGATAATGGTTCAATGCAGAACGAAGGCCGGAGAATTAGAAACGAAATAGCAAATACTTTGTAACTCAATGGATTTATTTCTTTATTTTAAATATAACAGTTTTCATAACTAAAATAAAATCAGGTACTTTAAGTATATTTCACAGCCAGGATCTTTTAATCTTTTTTTTGTCTTTGGTGTTCAAACTTTAGAATTTCGAGATTTAGTTGTTCTTTTTTTATCTCATTTTTTTCTATAATTGCTTTAAGCAACTGAGTACTTGTACTTACAAAATGATCTTTCAATTCAGTAATAGCTCTTCCCACAGTTTTATTATTATTTTCTATTGTTTGGTATATACGTCTCAAGCTGCTAGCATTTTTGGATTGCAGTTCTATTATCTGATCAAATTTTTTCAATATATCTCCGTTTTTTTTATCTTCTTCATCTAAAAATCTTTTTAAGCGATCTGCTGTACTCTCTAATTTTTTCCTTTTAGGTACACTAGCATTTATTTCTGGTTGCCCTTGTGACGTGGAGGGTATATCGTCGGCATCTTGCTCTGGCGATGAGGAACACAAATCTACATTCACCCCTGCAATTGTTACATTTAAATTCTCATTGACGGGTTGGGTGCCAAGAGAAACGCCTGGTATTCCTTCTATACTTTTAGAAATTCCACAAAGACGCACAATAGCTTCTTCGTTTGGAGTGAGCTGATATTTTGAAAATGGGCCACCTCCTGTTGCTCGACTCTCAATTTTGTTGTTAGCTAATTTTCTCTTGATTTCGCTCTTCCACTCAGTTATAACCTATAGAAATAAGTTTGTTTTAATTGCAGCTTAATTTTCATTTAAATTTACTTGCCTTTTTCCACCCGTTTACATCTTTTTGTGATGGACCTGCAGCATTAAGGGATTCAGTTAATTCCTGCCATAACGAATCTATTGTCGGCTTATTACGTTTTGTAAATCCCCATATGACGTCTGGATTTTTTTCCATGAATTCAATTATGATCGTGTTTTGCGTTCTATTCTTATGTTTTCCCCTACAAAAATAAAGTTAATTACTTCCTAACAATAAAATAAATAAGTTTTTTAACTTACATTTTCTCAACCGTCTAACAACACATAGAAATATAAAATGAATATTCAAATCTGTTGGCGATTATCTTCTTGTTTTCTTTCTGATAGCAAAACCGATAAAATTGGTTTCGATGACACCCAAAACCGATACAAATTCTGTTTCGAACATCAAACCAATAATATCTGAATTCATGACACCTACTACTTTTTTTGATCGGTTTCAATTCTGATTCTGACAGCTATCAGATTCTACAACACCCCTGATAATCATATTATCTGCTCATATAAATGTATGTATGTATACGCATGTGCGCATTCAGAAATTCAAATAATCAGGGGTGTTGTGGAATCTGATAGTTGTCGGAATCAGAATTGAAACCGATTAAAAAAAGCAGTAGGTGTCATGAATTCAGGTATTATTGGTTTGATATTCGAAACAGAATTCGTATCGATTTTGGATGTCACGGAAACCAATTTTATCGGTTTTGCTGTCAGAAACAAATCAAGAAGATAGTCGCACACAGATTTGAAATGCCTGTGAAGAAATCAAGTTATTTTATTGTTACGAATTAATTTATCTTTATTTCTATAGGAGAAAACATAAGAATAAAACACGAAATGTCTTAATTCTTGAGTTTTGCAAAAAAAATGCGGATATATAAGAGGGGAGCCTTTTTTAGAGGCCTAAAAAAATCGTTTTTTTTTTTGTGAGGGAAAGAAATAATTGATTAAAGCGAAATTTCTAGGCTTTATAGTTATATGTATATGTAAATATCATCCGCAAATTTTTTGGATACGAAATCTTTAATATTCTGCCTTTGAAAAGCAATTGCCAGATGCTTCTCGCATGTGTATATGCTAGACGGCGGGCAGAATGCAGGTCGCGATTTCCCTCGTAAACAATAAAGTCAATGAGATTCATATTTTTTAATAACTTATGTTCAAGTTAAGTTTGGAAAATTTTTAAAGATATTTAAGCAAAAAAGTATTAAATTTGGATGTTAAAGCTTCTAAATCAGGCTCCCCCTTAAAGATTTCTTCTTCTTCTTTACTGGCGTAGACACCGCTTACGCGATTATAGCCGAGTCAACAACAGCGCGCCAGTCGTTTCTTCTCTTCGCTACGTGGCGCCAATTGGATATTCCAAGCGAGGCCAGGTCCTTCTCTACTTGGTCCTTCCAACGGAGTGGAGGTCTTCCTCTTCCTCTGCTTCCCGCGGCGGGTACTGCGTCGAATACTTTCAGAGCTGGAGTGTTTTCATCCATCCGGACAACATGACCTAGCCAGCGTAGCCGCTGTCTTTTAATTCGCTGAACTATGTCAATGTCGTCGTATATCTCGTACAGCTCATCGTTCCATCGAATGCGATATTCGCCGTGGCCAACGCGCAAAGGACCATAAATCTTTCGCAGAACCTTTCTCTCGAAAACTCGCAACGTCAACTCATCGGTTGTTGTCATCGTCCAAGCCTCTGCACCATATAGGAGGACGGGAATTATGAGAGACTTATAGAGTTTGGTTTTTGTTTGTCGAGAGAGGACTTTGCTTCTCAATTGCCTACTTAGTCCGAAGTAGCACCTGTTGGCAAGAGTTATCCTGCGTTGGATTTCTAGGCTGACATTGTTGGTGGTGTTTACGCTGGTTCCAAGATAGACGAAATTATCTACAACTTCAAAGTTATGACTGTCAACAGTGACGTGAGTGCCAAGTCGCGAGTGCGACGACTGTTTGTTTGATGACAGGAGATATTTCGTCTTGCCCTCGTTCACTGCCAGACCCATTTCTTTTGCTTCCTTGTCCAGTCTGGAGAACGCAGAACTAACGGCGCGGGTGTTGAGGCCGATGATATCAATATCATCGGCATACGCCAGCAGTTGTACACTCTTATAAAAGATGGTACCTTCTCTGTTAAGTTCTGCAGCTCGAACTATTTTCTCCAGAAGCAGGTTGAAAAAGTCGCACGATAGGGAATCGCCTTGTCTGAAACCTCGTTTGGTATCGAACGGCTCGGAGAGGTCCTTCCCGATTCTGACGGAGCTTTTTGTGTTGCTCAACGTCAGTTTACACAGCCGTATTAGTTTTGCGGGGATACCAAATTCAGACATCGTGGCATAAAGGCAGCTCCTTTTCGTGCTGTCGAAAGCAGCTTTGAAATCGACGAAGAGGTGGTGTGTGTCGATTCTCCTTTCACGGGTCTTTTCCAAGATTTGGCGCATCGTGAATATCTGGTCGGTTGTTGATTTACCAGGTCTAAAGCCACACTGATAAGGTCCAATCAGTTTGTTGACGGTGGGCTTTAATCTTTCACACAATACGCTCGACAGAACCTTATATGCGATATTGAGGAGGCTAATCCCACGGTAGTTGGCGCAGATTGTGGGGTCTCCTTTTTTGTGGATTGGGCATAGCACACTTAAATTCCAATCGTTGGGCATACTTTCGTCCGACCATATTTTGCAAAGAAGCTGATGCATGCACCTTATCAGCTCTTCGCCGCCGTGTTTGAATAGCTCGGCCGGCAATCCATCGGCCCCTGCCGCTTTGTTGTTTTTCAGGCGGGCAATTGCTATTCGAACTTCTTCATGGTCGGGCAATGGAACGTCTGCTCCATCGTCATCGATTGGGGTATCGGGTTCGCTTTCTCCTGGTGTTGTGCGTTCACTGCCATTCAGCAGGCTGGAGAAGTGTTCCCTCCATAATTTAAGTATGCTCTGGGCATCGGTAACTAGATCACCTTTGGGGGTTCTACAAGAGTATGCTCCGGTCTTGAAACCTTCTGTAAGCCGCCGCATCTTTTCGTAGAATTTTCGAGCATTACCCCTGTCGGCCAGCTTATCAAGCTCTTCGTACTCACGCATTTCGGCCTCTTTCTTTTTCTGTCTACAAATGCGTCTCGCTTCCCTCTTCAACTCTCGGTATCTATCCCATCCCGCACGTGTTGTGGTCGATCGTAACGTTGCGAGGTAGGCAGCCTGTTTTCTCTCCGCTGCGACACGGCACTCCTCGTCGTACCAGCTGTTCTTCTGCACTTTCCGAAAACCAATGGTTTCGGTTGCAGCTGTACGTAAGGAGTTTGAAATGCCGTCCCACAGTTCCCTTATACCGAGTTGTTGACGAGTGCTCTCAGAGAGCAGGAGTGCAAGCCGAGTAGAAAAACGTTCGGCTGTCTGTTGTGATTGCAGCTTCTCGACGTCGAACCATCCTTGTGTTTGTTGGCGTGCGTTTTTTGCTGCACAGAGGCGGGTGCGTATTTTGGCTGCAACAATATAGTGGTCCGAGTCGATGTTAGGACCTCGGAGCGCACGCACATCTAAAACACTGGAGACGTGTCTTCCGTCTATCACAACATGATCGATCTGGTTGGTGGTTTTTCGATCTGGAGACAGCCAAGTAGCTTGATGTATCTTCTTATGCTGGAATCTAGTGCTACAGATAACCATATTTCGGGCCCCGGCGAAGTCGATCAGCCTCAGCCCATTTGGGGATGTTTCCGCGTGGAGGCTGAATTTACCGACCGTAGTGCCAAAGATACCTTCTTTGCCCACCCTGGCATTGAAGTCGCCAAGCACGATTTTGACATCGTGGCGGGGGCATCTCTCATAAGTGCGCTCCAAGCACTCATAAAAGGCATCTTTGGTCACATCGTCCTTCTCTTCCGTCGGGGCGTGGGCGCAAATCAGCGATATGTTGGAGAACCTCGCTTTGATGCGGATTGTGGCTAGACGTTCATTCTCCGGAGTGAATGATAGTACTCGGCGACGGAGTCTCTCTCCCACCACGAATCCAACACCAAACTTGCGCTCCTTTATATGGCCACTGTAATAAATGTCACAAGGACCTACTCGTCTCTGTCCTTGTCCCGTCCATCGCATTTCTTGGACGGCGGTGATGTCAGCCTTTATCTTTACGAGGACATCTACCAGCTGGGCAGCGGCACCTTCCCAATTAAGGGACCGGACATTCCAGGTGCATGCCCTCAAATCATAGTCCTTATTTCGTTTGCCATGGTCGTCATCAAAAGGGGGGGCTCTCATCCGAAGCTGTTTATTCTTTTTCATTGGGGGTGTTTTTTTTACGTGGCGGGTCCCAAACCCAGCGCACAACCCTATGCAGGGGTGTTTCGCCTTCTCACTTTAGCTCGCCTTCAAACGGATGTTCTTAGGCTACCCAGAGGATACTTGGTCAAAGACCGGAAGTCGTGAGCTGCTTGAGTCATATGTAAAAGAATCGTTTCTGGCCACTCCCAAGTGAATGGCGATCAGAGAACTTTCCTCACTTGCGTGAACTTCTACACATGACCCCATCCTCCCTTAAAGATTTACAAAACGTAATAAACGTAATTAAACACCCAATGCGTCTTACTCATTCGATAAATGTTATCTCTTAAAATCTTTCTGTAATTCGGAACTCATTAAAAACTTAAATAGGTTTGCTTCCAAATGTATTCATTTGCAAATTTGCACATTAGTAAACAGCTGGTTCGAATATTGACGAAAATCCAATCAGATTCTGTGGTTTGCAATTCTGACAGCTAAGCAATTCTGTCTTGGATTCCACAACACCCCTGAATTGTATTATGTACATGTGCGCACATTGATCTACATGTTCATATAAGTTAAGTTTTTACTTTATTGAGTTTTGAAAAGAAACTGAAACATAGAATCTTAAAAATACCCTAAGCTAGCTGTGGTTCAACGGATGTTGAATGGTCAGCAGAATTTACAATATATTGAAGTTGATTATTGTTGTTGATATTATTATTTATTGATCAGCAATAATGTCGATCAATTCTGGGAGTTTCAGCGAATATTTGTTTATGTTATTCAACTTTAACAGTAACATTGTTGTTGTTGTTGTATTCTGTCAACTTGAAACTTGAACTTTAACAACTACATTGTTGCAATGAATGTTGTTGAAATAAATATTTGTTGTATTACCTCTCCCTCCTCAAATTCCAACTTGTCCTCAAGTAGCTTTAAAAGTATGGTATGTTATTAAATTGGGTTGTACAGATCTAGGAAAATTGTTCGTTTCATTCATGATTTGTGTCGGAACTTTTCCAATTTGTAGGATTAGGTTTTCCTTTGGTTTAATACAAAATTTTTGTATTACAACTATTGCTATAAATATGGCCGATAGAAAAATTAAAGCTATGCGGTTCGAGGAGGAATCTGTGTTTATTTGGTCTAATTGTTTCCTATTTTGTATGTTGAGTGCGTGTTGAGATTTTAATAATAGTTTTTGCAGACGCTCCAATTCTATTGGGGTCATTTGGATGAGTGGTGCTCTGGGTTTCAATATAGTTTTCTCTATGTTGCTGAATTCTTTATTATTTATGGTTATGTTCTCATTCCAATAATGTACGATATGTTCCTTTCAGATAATGGGTTATATTATTTTGTATTAGACTGCCGTTAAAGTTGTTAAGTAGGATGTGGATGTTGCCAATCTCTTCGATTTCCTGGATATGGTCTGCATTACTGAAATCACACAGCGATTCTTTGCTCTCAACTAATTTAGAAATACATTTTGATTCTCTTAAGTTAATGGTATTTTTTTTACAAATTTTTATTTTGTTGGATATTTTACAGTTTTTTGGTACTTTTAACATAGAATTTCGGACAAACATATTTCATCTGTTTCTAAGTGAAGTATTAGTTTATTTTTTACAACTGGTTTCATTAGTAGATTTTGATAGTTGGTTGCTTCTGGAATTCTGGAATTTTTACAATGTAAACTATAGTTGTTTTATTATGTAAGACTGATACTTCAGCGAACTGTAACATTTCTTCAACTGTTAGAGTTGTTATATTATTTTTTTGAAATATTTTATGGACTTCTTGTAATTCTATTTTGTTTAAAAGTAAAGTATTTATTATATTTTGTTTTGCCCATTGAGTTGCATATTTGACATTTATTATTTCTTCTTTTATTAGTCTTACTTGATTTTGGAAACTTTTTGCTATTTCTTTATTAAACAAATTGTCTTTCTTGATTGCAATTTTTAACATATTTGAAATTGTAGTTAAATCATTAATTCTATTCTGTAGTTGTTTATTTATAATGACTTGCTCGTTATCCTTTGTATTAAGCCAGGGATGGGCACATTAGCCCTCAGTGGCATTTTGCCCGTGCGGACACGAGTGCACATTTTGGGGGCTAGGTGAGAGCAACGTATTTTACTACTCCATGTTTACAAATGAGAGCGCACGCATATATGGGAAGTTGCTCTGTGGGTAATAACTGTAAAATTGCCTAACAATTTTAAGTTTCTTTGTAATTACTATAAATGTATAAAATGTAAGACAAATAACGAAAAGTATAATAAATATTTTATTTTAGTAATAATTTTTTAATATGTCTTTATAACAGTATTTAATTTGGTTTATTTGCCATAATAAATTCTATGTTTGGTTTAATCTCATTAGCTGTAGCTACGCGCATTATTGTACCAAAATTTAAATCAGATAACCTACTTCTTATTTTAGATATAATTTTCGAAGCAAAACGTTTCAAACCAGGTTATTTCTTTAAATTCCCCTTATAAAAAGTAATTTCAATAATAACTTCAACTTATGAACCACTGTTTCTTCAAACACATACATATGACCAAATGAAGCTTATGAGAGCGCAATGTAAATAATTACCCAATAACCCTTCTACCACCCGCCAATCGTAGAATTTCCAACGACTTGAGGTTTTCCGCAGGGTTGCCAGGCTCGATATACTGTAGTAATTATAAAAATTGTCTTCAATATATTTGAAATTTTCTTAAAATAACACAAATTCAGAATCGAATTCTATTATTTACAAATATATAAAGTAGTTTTAATAGTTTGATTACAGTTTTGATATTTTATATTATGAAAAATTATAATTGAAAACTTAGAGGTGTACAAAACTACATATTCGTATGGAGTAATGGCAACATTGTTCGAATGAAAACGAGAACAAAACGCTCGCCGCTCGTAGCGAAATGAGAAGATGTTTCTGCCATTAGCGTTTGTATTCTATTTGTGTGCTTAGCCACTCTCAATCAATAATGCCATACCGCGCAAATATATTTTTATTTGATGATTTCTTATATTTTTGAAAATATGTGTTCCCTTTCTGTAGCGCATATTATTATTTTAATACATTTCCAGAGGCAACTTAGATTTTTAAATTTAAAAAAACAATTATAGAAAAAAACCTCAATTCTTTGAATATTTTGATAAAACAACCAAACTGAAAATATCACAAATCATATATTTATATGTATAAGTATTTTCATTAAATGGAACTGTAATATGTTTAAACACAATATATATAATGGTAACAATTATCTTTTCTTTTTTATTTATGCAGATATGCAATTTTTTCCCAATTGTAACTAAAATGAATTTTTACAACTGGCATCACCACCATTAACTGATCTATCACACGTACAGTGGTGTGAACAAACCAGGAATAACTATGTGTTGGGAAGTTTTAAAATGTGCTGTTTTCTTATTAAATAAAATTGTTTTTAGATACAAATATAACTTATATATTTTTTCCTAACAGTGATTAGAATTTCTCACCATGCAAATGTAAATAAAAACAAATTTTAATGCGAAACTCTAAACCCTGCAAATTATGTTTACCTCTTTTTGTTCACACAACTGTAAAATTCCGATATGAAGTAAACTTCCGCTCTTTAATTTGTGAACAATGTCAGTATTGCCGCAACCACTCTGCGATGAACATTAAGTTACGGAGGAATGTGATTGATTTTTTTCGCAACTTGTTATGCCCTTCTCTCCGTAAACTGATAATCCCCTCATCTAGCCTCCGAGCGCACTTTACTAACTTTGGGGGCTAAAAATGTGCCCATCCCTGCATTAGAAGGTTTTACTAGATGTTGCCAGCAAGGAGAACGCATAAACAACAGAACAGTTTACAGCACATCAAAGGCATTGCCACGCACTGTCGAAGGTTTTTCATTACGAACAAGTGAAAATTATCACAAAATTTCAACGGATGCATAGTCTTTTTTAGAGGAAATGGGTACAAAAATGGTGACACAGTTCCCACTAGATGCACTGCACTTGATTGATTTGGGTGTGGTGAAAAAGATGTTACTTTGCTTTTTGAATGGTAAAATCAATTATAAAAAATTGAACAAGAAAATAAAGAGAACTTGTCCAAAAAACTTCTATCTTTAAAAGACTTCACTCCTAAAGAATTTGCTCGAAAACCAAGAGGCTTTGAAGAAATTAAACGGTGGAAAGGTGTAGAGTTCTGACAGATTATATTCTACACAGGCATTTTTGTCTTAAAAGATTATATTGACGAAAACGTGTATGAGCATTTCCTCTTGCTCCATGCCGCATTTAGGATTCTTCTAACTGAAAAAAAGGATGTATCAAATATCAAAGTTGTTCAAGATATTTTAGAATATTTTGTTACACTTTTTCCCGTAATTTATAACACAGAGCAAGTGTCTTTCAATGTCTCTCTTCTGCATTTGACAGAATGTGTTGAGGAAATAGGATTTTTAGACTCGTTTACATCGTATAATTTTGAAAACTACATGCAAAAGATTAAAAAGTACGTCTAAAAGCCAACGAAAATTTTAGAGCAAATAAAAAACAAAGATCAAAACTGTGAACTTATTAGGAAAAATAAATTTAGTGGTTCAAAAATTAATAGATCTGGTGACATTACATCTTTTGTTTCTAATTGAACCACTCTAAAAGCCAAACCACCTGACAATACTTGTTTTGCTAATGATAGTCCTTTCCAAGTTTTTCGATTTTCGAATGAAGAAAATGAGGGTTTCATTATAGGCAGAAGGTTTACAAATTGTAAAACATATTTCGAAAGACCTTTGAATTCGCTAACAGATTTAGGAATTTTTACTTCGAAGAAAACTCACACTGCAAACGAAGAAACGTTTAATATAAAGCAGGTTAACCACAAACTTTTTTACTTTCCAATTAATGCCAACGAATATTTATTCATTCCTATACTGCATTCAATTTAAGTAAAAGTCGATACACAAAGATGTCACAAAACTTATTTACTTCAACTCCGGTATTCAGATGCAATGTTACATTAAGCGATGAAAACATTAGTCCAGGTATGTTAATATTAAATAAATTTTCAACAAATTTAATTAACTTTTTGGTGTAGAACTTTTTGACCGAAATTTTTTCACTTTTTCGAGCCAAAAACTCGAACCCCGGAAACCAAAAAAGTTAATCTCAGCCCAAACAAGTAATTTAATTCACTGTTGTTTTTTGTATATTTGTAGTTCCGGGAAATACTCAAAATGAACTAAATAAAATCAAGCAAAAAATAGACGAACTTATGACAAAATTGGATGGTTGGAATCAATGTTACCATTAGTATTGAGTAAGTAAAAAGTGTTTTCCTTACGACATTCATGCTAAACTAGTTTCGTAAATTTTTAAAAAAATTTTAAAAAATTTTGTTAAACAAATTTGAGAATTTTTCTATATTTTGTAAAAAGTTTGAATTTGTTGTTGTTGTAGAACTATTTTAACATATATAAAAATAATTTTAAATTAAGAATGAAAAACGGAGTGAATATCATAAGAAAACAAATTTATACTTAAATTTGTTAGTGACTGCACATAAACATTTTTAATTTAGAGCAGGCAAAATCTATTGCAGCCTTAATAAGCAGCCAGGCACAGAACAATTTGCTGATAAAGCAAGTGCTTAATGAAATGGAGAAGAAAACAAGACTCCCAGTTTGCGACGTAATGCAACTCACGGAAATTGAAGATGATGTTTCCAAAAATAAAGATATATACGTAAGTCTAAAGTCTTACCAACATATATGTATGTATGTATATAAATTCATTATCAGCAACTAAATCGGTGTATCAGGTGTCTATTATAAAAAACACTATTGGATCAATTGGAGTTACAAACGGAATGAAAAAAATTCTCAGCGATAGCGTCATGGTGCAGTTAAATTATGATGGACTGCAAGACAAGGTGGCATTCAAGAAGTTTGAGTGCCTAATAATACCATATATGGTAAATTTTACTTTTCCGTAATTAATAAGTCTTTGTTTTGATACACTTTGTTTATTTTTTTTAGAAGCAATGCAAGTGGAAGGCTTAACTAAAGGCGATTATGAGTGGAAGCTCAAAAGAGCTTTCAAGATGGGTAAAAACCGATATCACAAAGCGGGCTCTTTGAAAAAGCAAAAAGATAAACAAATAGTTATAATAAATTAAAGTATGAAACCAATTAATTTAAGTAACATTGACATTATTTTTAAATGTAAAATCTTAATTATAGTAATTTTTACTGTAATTTAATTAAAAAATATAAAACTATAAGAAATTTATTTTGGACTCGTTTTAGTAGGAAATGCGTACAACTGATCGATTCATATACATATTTAGGTAAGCGAGCCGGTAATTCGCACAACTGATCGATTCGTATACCCAGGTCTATGAGCCGGTAATGCTTACAACTGACTAATTCATGTCTTCAGATATATAGCTTGGTAATGTGTACAGCTGATCGATTTGTATCCCTGGGTATGTGAGTTGATCTGTTGTGAAATTCCTAGGACATTCTTGTGTTAAAATTCAGCAATGAATTCAGCAGCAAGACCCTACCTTTGGCTTTTAACAACTCTTACACTACCTACTAGCTTTTGCTAGTGGGTATGTACATATGTACATTCATAATAACAAGTGTCGCACGCATCTTTCGCATCTCATCAAGCTGTGCCCAAAAAAAAATGTACGAATGGCCGCTGATTGTTACCGCTTCCCTTGCCGCTGTAACAGCTTCCCTAACCAGCTAGCGTAAATATGTATGCGTATGTATGAGCTTGCATACATATCGACGCTGATTTTTGCGAGCCACGGAAAAATATTTTAGAATTGACAAATATTGTAACTATATCGACAACAGCTATGTTGCCACTTTTTCACTTCTTTCTTAGAACAAACACCAGATGTTCAATTTATGATTTTTAGCTTTTGGCATCGTCGCGAAAAGACGCTTGTAGGAAAGGCATGCTCGGGGAGATGTTACGGCATCTGTTTTTATGAGTGATGCGAGGTCGCTTGTGGAATATGCGCCTGTGTTTATGAATGAAATCGTTTTTGTTGTAAAATTTACTACATTTGGGCTTCGCCAATTCGGGTGCCATATTGACTTGCCATGCTTATGCTATTTGACCAATTGTTTTTTTTTTGTAGAACAATGCTTCAATTTTTTGTTGGTGACATATTCACATGTGTACGCATATGTATGTTTGAAGAAATGAAGATCAGATAAAAAGGAAAAAAAAATATTTATTAGTATAGTATATTATGTAGAAATCAAATAAAATTATTAAATATTCAAGTCCAAATTGACTCTAAATAGTACTATGCGTGCATTCATACAAAATTATACCCATATCATAATTATTTTTACATGCCAATATGGAAATGCCGACTCCAAAACGCAAAAGCATACATATTTGCATACATTGCGAAAGCAAAAATTGAAGCATGAAAATATCACAATACTGTTGTTGGGATCACCGGGAATGCATACATATATTTATATCTCTTTATATTCTCTGCTTGGGCATACATACATGCCACGTCATTATATGGCGAAAGTACATATATTTATTTCTCTTCGTATTCTCCGTTGAGTATGTGCAGAACTGTTAAAAATGTTAACATTTCAAAGCGCGAATTCTGTACTTGTGAGGTGATTTCCTTACTATAAATCTAACAAATGGGGGAAACTTTAGTTTACCATTCCACGATTTCGAGGTTAAAAGTGGTATGGTTGGATAGGGCTGATGCTCCAGATTAAGAAAATATATAATTGTTGCCACCGCAAACTTGTAGTTCTCGAGACATTTGCGTTTAAAGTTGAAAATTTTGCAAATTTTATCTTGCAATTGCTCGATTTCTAGTAATTATTTTTTTATATTATGCACTTTTTATGCACTTACATTACATTGTTTCTACATATTTATTTTTTATTTATTATTTACATATTTGCTTAAAATAAGCATTTTATATCTTATACACATTTCATTACATGCACAATAACAAAGTATTCTGTGTTGACAGCTATTAAGTGTTGCCATAATTACACATTGATCAAACGAATAAAAATGAATTTAAAAACTCAAATACAGGAAACAAATAACATCTGAAATAAATTTTCCATTGTAATAAAAAAAAGTTCTAAGGCTTATACGTATGTTTAATTGCATCTAATAATAATTATTAAATAATTTAAGAAAATGAAATACTCAAAAATTAAATTGGAGCAAATGCAGTTTAAGGAGAATGGTATACCCTTTTTAACAAACAAGTAACTTTTAGATTTCCTTAGTGCATTGGTAGCCTTCGGCTGCATTTAAAAAAACCCTGGCCGATCCCACACCAGGGTAAACAGTAGTCCATTCGCGTCCCACTTCTTTCTGCATTGGCGGACTTCGGCCGCCCTTTAAAAAAATAACCCTGGTCGAGCGAACACCCGGGGTGACTGAAGTACTATCGCGTAATACTCCTTTCTGCGTTGGCGGCCTTCGGCCGCGCTTTAAAAAAATAACCCTGGTCGAACGAATACCCGGGGTGACTGAAGTACTTTTGCGTAGTACTTCTTTCTGCGTTGGCGCGTTCTGCGCTCTAAAAAAATAATCCGAATACTCGGGGTGACTGAAGTACTTTCGCGTAGAACTCCTCTCTGCGTTAAAAATAAAAAATATATTGAGTTTTTGTTATAAAGTGGTTATATTTTTTGGTTACTATGCATTCATATTCAAACAAAATTTAAGTTTTCGTTATAAAATGGATAAATTTTGGTTATTATATCAGTCAGCGATTTCCATTTATTTTTTATGATACATTGGTTTGTATTTTATGTGACAATATATGTATATGTATATTATTATATTTAAAATATGAGTTTGAGTGCATAATAACCAAAACATATAACTACTTTATATCCAAAACTCAAATTTTGTTTCAATAAGAGTGCCTGATAAACGAAAAATATAACCACTTTATATCCAAAATTCATATTTTACTATAAATATAATATATATATTGTCACGTAAAATACAAACCAATGTATCATCAAAAATAAATGGAAATCGCTGACAGATATAATAACCAAAATTTATCAATTTTATAACGAAAACTGATATTTTGTTTCAATATTGGATATAAAGTGGTTTTATTGCGTTTGCGGTTCCTATAACCCAACTTAGACGTTGACGGCCTGCCCGATAAAAAATCATGATACATCAAGAAAAGGGGCAATGATTTATATACTTGGGGTATAATCCTATTTTTTATTAATTTTTATTCGTTTGATCAATGTGTAATTATGGCAACATTTAATAGCTGTCAACACAGAATACTTTTGTTATTGTGCATGTAATGAAATTTGTATAAAATATAAGATGCTTATTTTAAGCAAATGTGTAAATAATAAATAAAAAATAAATATGTAGAAACAATGTAATGAAGGAAGTGCATAAAAAATGCATAATATAAAATAAATAATTACTAGAAATCGAGAAATTGCAAGATGAAATTGGCAAAATTTTCAACTTCAAATGCAAATATCTCGAAAACTCAAAGTTTGCGGCGGCAACAATTATAAACTTTCTTAATCAGGAGTATCAGCCCTATCCAACCATACCACTTTTAATCCTGAAATCGTGGGATGGTATACTAAAGCCGACCCAACAAATGTTCGCTGTCGAACCTTCTCTATGCTTTAAGTTCTCTGCACACACACCGACATCTGCTCTTTCGCTCTGACTCACAAATTACAAGCGAATATGCTTAGAAAACGGGAATGCGGCGCTACGAAGTATGGCACAAAGAGGAGAAACCGCTAATATAAAATAGTATGTATATTTCTGTCTCATTCTTTCCTGGCTTCGTCCTACTCATTTTCGTATTTGTGTTCCTTACCTGTCGTTTTTTCCGGTTCATCCGGTTTGAAATCACAACGATTCTAAAGAAGTTTCACTTCAAAAAATCATCGGTATTTGAATGGCAAATATTGTTCAAATATCATTGAACATGCTTACTTATCAGCAAAGCCGAAATTCTACTAAATATAAATATCTATTTATATATTAATATACATACATACATACACACATACACATATATTTAGTTATTTAAGATAGTTTTAAAATTTGTATATAAGCAAAAAAAATACGAAATAAAATCAGAATGAATAAGTTCTCCCTGAATAAAAGCCTTTCATTGCCTCCCACCAGAAGTAAGGATTGTAAGAAACTACTAATTGAGGTATTAACAAATAATATTGTTTGATTTTTGTATACTACTACTCCAACGTTTGCCAATTTTAATTTGTAAAAATCGATTTCTTTTTTTTCAATTTCTTCCCCAGTCAACATAATTGGGTACACCATATTGTACTTTAGACTATAATTTAGACTAAACATCCCCTCCGCAGGGTTGTGCGTTGGGGTTGAAACCGCCACGTAAAAAACGCACACCAATGAAAAGGAACAACAAGCCTCGGATGAGTGACCCCGCTTTTGATGACGACCATGGCAAACGAAATAAGGACTACGAATTAAGATCCAGCACCTGAAATATCCGGACCCTTAATTGGGAAGGTGCCACTGCCCAGTTGGTTGATGTCCTCGTGAAAATAAAGGCTGACATCACTGTCGTCCAAGAAATGCGATGGACGGGACAAGGACAGAGACGAGTAAATCCTTGTGGCATTTACTACGGTGGCCATATAAAGGAGCGCAAGTTTGGTGTGAGATTCGTGGTGGGTGAGAGACTCAGTCGTCGAGTACTATAATTTACTTCGGTGAAGGAACGTCTAGCCACAATCCGCATCACGACGAAACAGCCCCAAATGGGTTGAGGCTGATCGAAATATGGTTGTCTGTAGATAGATTCCAGCACAAGAAAATACATCAAGCCACCTGGCTGTCTCCGAATCGAAAAGCCATCAACCAGATCGATCATGTTGTGATAGACGAAAGACACGTCTCCAGTGTTTTAGATGTGCGCGCGCTCCGAGGTCCAAACATCGACTCGGACCACTATTTGTTGCAGCAGAGATTCGCACCCGCCTCTGTGCAGCAAAAAACGCACGTCAACAAACGCAAGGAAGGTTCGACGTCGAGAAGCTGCATTCACAACATACAGCCGAACGATTTTCTACTCGGCTGAATTTTCAACTGGAGAATCGACACACACCACATCTTTGTCAATTTCAAAGCTGCTTCACGAAAGGAGTTGCCTTTATGCCGCGATGTTTGAATTTGGTATTCTCGCAAAACTAATACGGCTGTGTAAACTGACGTTGAGAAGCACCAAAAGCTCCGTCAGAATCTGCAAGGACCTCTCCAAGCCGTTCTATACCAAACGCGGTTTCAGACAAGACGACTCCCTATCGTGCGACTTCTTCAATCTGCTGCTGGAGAAAATAGATCGAGCTGTAGAACTTAATCGAGCAGGTACAATCTTTTGTAAGAGTGTACAACTGCTGGCGTATGCCGATAATATTGATATCATCGGCCTCAACACCCGCGTCGTTAGTTCTGCTTTCTCCAGACTGGACAAGGAAGCAAAACAAATGGGTCTGGCGGTGAACGAGGGCAAGACGAAATATCTCCTGTCATCAAACAAACAGTCGTCGCACTCGCGACTTGGCTCTAACGTCACTGTTGACAGTCATAACTTTGAAGTTGTAGATAATTTCGTTTATTTAAGAAGCAGTATTAACACCACCAACAATATCAGCCTGGAAATCCAACGCAGGATTACTCTTGTCAACAGGTGCTACTTCGGACTGAGTAGGCAATTGAAAAGTAAAGTCCTCTCTCGACGAACAAAAGCCAAACTCTATAAGTCGCTCATTATTCCCGTCCTGCAATATGGTGCGGCGGCTTGGACGATGACAATAACTGATGAGTCGACGTTGCGAGTTTTCGAGAAAAAGATTTATGGTCCTTTGCGCATTGGCCACGGCGAATATCGCATTCGATGGAACGATGAGCTGTATGAGATATACGACGACATTGACATAGTTCAGCGAATTAAAAGACAGTGGCTACATTTGCAAGGTCATGTTGTTCGAATGGACGAAAACACTACAGCTATGAAAGTATTCGACGCAGTACCCGCCGGGGAAAGCAGAGGAAGAGGAAGACCTCCACTCCGTTGGAAGGACCTGCCTTCGCTTGGAATATCCAATTGCCGCCTCGTAGCGAAAAGAAGAAACGACTGGCGCGCTGTTGTTAACTCGGCTATAATCGCGTAAGCGGTGTCTACGCCAGTAAAGAAGATGAAGAGTTCTCAATTCCACTCAAGAAATCAACTACGACGTTATTTTTTACATTCTCCTTTCTATTTACATATTCTGTTTCAGAGTTGTTTTCCTGGAATTTCAATAACCATCTCTGATGGCGTTGAGAAAATTCTTTTCCTTTATATTTATTAACAAGATATTTAATGATCTGTTATTATCTACATAACTTTATTACCGTATACAATTATATGGTCGAAAAGATGTTATTGAAAAAATTACTGCTAAAAATTCCTTGTCTGTAGTTGAGTATTTTTGTTCGTGATTATTTAGTGTTCTTGAAATGTAATGCACTGATTGCTCTTGCTGTGAAAGTACTGCTCCAATGGCATAGCCACTAGCATAAGTTGTGATACTAAAATTCTTTATCATACTCTGGGAATTTTGGAATTGTGTGAGACGAAATTAGTGCTTTTAAATTCTCAAAGCTTTCAATCGATTGTTGGTCTTTGGCATTTACTTTGTTACCTTTTTCAAATATTTTATCATGCGATAAGCTATTTTTGAATAATCCTTCATGAATTTTCTACAGTAACCTGTTGGTCCTAAAATCCTTCCAATTGTTTCTCAGTTTTTGATATTAATAGCTTTTCAATTGCAATAATTTTATCTGCATTAGGCTTGATGACTTCTTTCGTTAACATGTGTCCTAAAAATAAAGTTTATCTTTGAAGAAAACAACATTTATCTGAATGTATTTTTAATTTATTTTATTGTAATTTCAAAAATATGCTTATGTGCTCTTCTAAAGAAGTTGAAAATATTGGTATGTTTTATTTATATATTCTCTCAATATGCCGTTTATAAATCTTTGGAATATAGCTAGGGCATTTTCCAACTCGAAAGGCATTCGGACGAATTAATATAGTCCTGCCGGAGTAACAAAATCTGTTTTCCCGATGTCCCATTCTGCCACTAAAATCTGATCGTAACCTTTTGCTAAATCTATTGTGCTAAAGTACTGTGCTTTGCCCAATTTATCCAAGATTCCTTCGATATTTGGTAGAGTTAATTGATTTAATATCCTATAATCAATTACTAGCCAGTATTTCTGAGTTCCTGAATTATCTATCTTCTTTGGTACTATTAATATTGGCGAGGTATGCTATGTAACTTCACAAATTTGTCGTCTTTCTTCCTCTATTGGGGTACTCACAACGTGTCATAAAGCATTGTAAAATCATAAAATCATACATTTTTATACAAGTTTAAAAAATTTGTTGTTGGATTGCACATTAAAATAACTTTACGCAAATACAATTCTGAACGCAATGTTTTCGGGTCGTTATAACTTATAACTTTATGAGACTATGTGAAACCCCTATATATATTCTCGAATTTATTTGTTGATCCGTTACTGTTTTTTTTCGTGTA
>CM050323.1:20729-52131 GCA_027475135.1 Bactrocera correcta | reverse complement strand
TCTGCATGAAAAATGTCGCCGCTAATCTTTTTTCACAAATACAATCGCTGATTGCCGCTGCAATCAATTACGACAAGTTATAGCAGAAACAGAAAGTAGAATCGTGGCCCATGTCAGCTGATACGACCTATCTTATGGACGCGCAATGTAAGTGAACAGTGAAAAACTCTACTCCCTTCTCTCTTTGACGTGGGGTGACGTGAGAATTCACGACATTTGAATTTTTGTCGCAGAAACGTGTCAGCTGATTGCTCTCTCACAACGCAGGACTGCCAATATCGATATACTGTAGTAATTATCAACTTTTATAATTCCATCTGTTCAATATGTTTGAAATTTCAAATGAAAACAAACAAAGATGGCTGCTTTCTGCGCTTTTCCTACGTGCTCAACTGTGCACACATTTTGCTCGATAAGGAAGAAAAAGGAAGGAAAGGAGTAGCGTTTTTGACTGGTTCTGCTATTAACCGAGGATCAAGTCGACGACGGAGAATTAAATTCGTATCTCAATGATATAATCCATCATTATTTTAAGCTAAAGAAATTTGCTTTACCTTTCAGTACCAAGATAATCTTTTGCGATGTCTCTACGATTTATCAGGATTCCTGCAATCAACACACAATTTGTCGCATCCTGGTTTACGTGCTACAACAAAGCTGATGGTCGATCGATTTGATCAATTTGAGAGCGCGTTGTTCCAGCAACTGTTCCAATACCTCGGTATTTCACATTTGCAAACAACACCGTACCGCCCGCAATGCAACGTCCTAATAGAGTGATGGCAGCGTACATCAATATCTTCCATTCTGTGTCACAATGCAGATCAGTGGACGTCCTGTCTACAAATTATTTTATTGGGGCTTTTCCTTCTTACCATATACCATCAATCCCGTTCGTACATAACAAGCACCACATACAACCGTTAGATGAACAAAACTGTTATACTCTATAGCAACAGATTGGAAGAGTATAAAAATACAGATCTTCACATATTAAATATGACCGAAACAACACTTAGAAATCATAAACTTCAGCATCTCACATCTTCTTCTCTAATAGGCGTTGGCACTGCTTACGCTATTATAGACAAGTCAACAACAGCGTGTCGTTTCTTCTTTTCGCTACGTGGCGCCAATTGGATATCCCAAGCGAAGCCAGGTCCTTCTCCACTTGGCCCTTCTAATGGAGTGAAGGTCATCCTCTTCCTCTGCTTCCTCCGGCGGGCACTGCGTCGAATACTTTCAAAGCTGGAGTGTTTTCGTCCATCCGGGCAACATGACCTAGCCAACGTAGCCGCTGTCTTTTAATTCGCTGAACTACATATGTCAATGCTGTCGTACATCTCGTACAGCTCATCGCTCCATCGGATGCGATATTCGCCGTGGCCAATGCACAAAGGACCATAAATCTTTCGCAGAACCCTTCTCCCGAAAACTCGTAACGTCGATTCATCGGTTGTTGTCTACAACTTCAAAGTTATGACAGTCAACAGTGACGTTTCGTCTTGCCCTCGTTCACTGCCAGACCCATTTGCTTTGCTTCCTTGTCCAGCCTGGAGAAAGCAGAACTAACGGCGCGAGTGTTGAGGCCTATGATATCAATGCCATTGGCATACGCCAGCAGTTGAACACTCTTATAAAAGATTGTACCTACTCGATAAAGTTCTGCAGCTCAAACTATTTTCTCCAGCAGCAGATTAAAGAAGTCGCACGGGAGTTGCCTTGTCTGAAACTCCGTTTGGTATCGAACGTCTCGGATGCATGCTCCTTACCAGCTTTTCACCGCCGGCCGGCAATCCATCGGCCCCCGCCGCTTTGTTGTTCTGCAGGTGGGTAATTGCTATTCGAACTTCTTCCTGGTCGGGCAATAAAACGTCTTCGATTGGGTTCGCCTTCTGCTGGCGTTGTACGTTCACTGCCATTCAGCAGGCTGGAGAAGTGTTTCCTCCATAATTTAAGTATGCTCTGGGTATCGGTGACTAGATCACCTTTGGGGGTTCTACAAGAGTATGCTCCGGTCTTGAAACCTTCTGTAAACCGCCGCATTTTTTCGTAGAATTTTCGAGCATTACCCCTGTCAGCCAGCTTATCAAGCTCTTCGTACTCACGCATTTCGGCCTTTTTCTTTTTTTATCTGCTATGCGTCTCGCTTCCCTCTTCAACTCTCGGTATCTATCCCATTCGCACGTGTTGTAGGCAGCCGGTTTTCTCTCCGCTGCGGCACGGCAGTACTCGTCCTACCAGCTGTTCTTTTGCACTTTCCGAAAACCAATGGTTTCGGTTGCAGCTGTACGTAAGGAGTTTGAAATGCCGTCCCACAGTTCCCTTATACCGAGTTGTTGACGAGTGCTCTCAGAGAGCAGGAGTGCAAGCCGAGTAGAAAAACGTTCGGCTGTCTGTTGTGATTGCAGCTTCTCGACGTCGAACCATCCTTGTGTTTGTTGGCGTGCGTTTTTTGCTGCACAGAGGCGGGTGCGAATTTTGGCTGCAACAATATAGTGGTCCGAGTCGATGTTAGGACCTCGGAGCGCACGCACATCTAAAACACTGGAGATGTGTCGTCCGTCTATTACAACATGATCGATCTGGTTGGTGGTTTTTCGATCCGGAGACAGCCAGGTAGCTTGATGTATCTTCTCATGCTGGAATCTAGTACTACAGATAACCATATTTCGGGCCCCGGCGAAGTCGATCAGCCTCAACCCATTTGGGGATGTTTCCTCGTGGAGGCTGAATTTACTGACCGTAGTGCCAAAGATACCTTCTTTGCCCACCCTAGCGTTAAAATCGCCAAGCACGATTTTGACATCGTGGCGGGGGCATCTCTCATAAGTGCGCTCCAAGCACTCATAAAAGGCATCTTTGGTCACATTGTCCTTCTCTTCCGTCGGGGCGTGGGCGCAAATCAGCGATATGTTGAAGAACCTCGCTTTGATGCGGATTGTGGCTAGACGTTCATCTCCGGAGTGAATAAGTACTCGGCGACGAAGTCTCTCTCCCACCATGAATCCAACAGCAAACTTGCGCTCCTTTATATGGCCACTGTAGTAAATGCCACAACGACCTACTTGTCTTTGTCCTTGTTCCGTCCATCGCATTTCTTGGATGGGGGTGATGTTAGCCTTTATTTTCACGAGGACATCAACCAGCAGGGCAGCGGCACCTTCCCAATTAAGTTACCGGGCATTACAGGTGCATGCCCTTAATTCGTAGTCCTTATTTCGTTTGCCATGGTCGTCATCAAAAGGGGGGTCACTCATCCGAGGCTTGTTGTTCCTTTTCGTTGGTATGATTTTTTACATGGCGGGTCCCAAACCCAACGCACAAGCCTGCAGAGGGGATTTTTCGCATTCTCACTTTAGCTCGCCTTGAAACGGATGTTCTTAGGCTACCCAGAGGATACTTGTTCAAAGACCAGAGGTCGTGAGCTGCTTGAGTCATATGCAAATGAATCGTTTCTGGCCACTCCCACGTGAATGGCGATCAGAGAACTTTCCTCACTTGCGTGAACTTCTACACATGACTCCATCCTCCACATATCTCACATACAATCAATAATCATATGGAGCAAAGTCAGTATTGTATGGTATTGGCCCGATTCGACTAATTTTTTACATATTGTCAGAGAAGAATTATCCATGAATTTCAATTATTTATCACACACATTGACCAATATTTCCGGGCAAAAGTCAACTATAGATACTGCACATATTCGGTACCTAGGGTCTTGAACAGTTAATGGCGATATGTGGGCGTGGTAGTGGTCTAATTACGCCCATCTGCGAACTCGTATTTTTTTTATACTAAGGAACCCGCATACCAAGATTCCATCGAGATATATCAATTTTTACTTAGGTTATAGCTTGCATGGACGGACGGACGGACAGACAGACAATCAACCAGATTTCAACTTTTCTAGTCATCCTGATCATTTATATACATACATAACCTATATCTATATCGTTTTATTTAAAGTGATACATACAAGCTTTAGGTGAACAGAACTATAATACTCTGGAGTAATTGGTTGCAAGAGTATAAAAATGTGTCCGTACCTCACACACAGGGCACTTATAATTTTTTAAAAAGGCAACGTAGCGTATACGTAACAGAGAAGTGCTGAATATGAATTGAATTGGTTTGAATCGCGGTCCAAACCATATTCCTAATATAATAAATTCCGTTGTTTTGTTTGACATTTTGTCATTGTCTAGCTGTTATCGTATTTCCAATGTTATCAACATTAGCAAATGACGTGTGAGAGTCGGCCTTGGAAACTTCTGTAAAAATAAGCTTCTAACATTGTGCTTTTCTAGGCGTTTCTTGAATAAACTGTGGAATTCCCTGATGTTACTATTCATTTTTGATGTTCTCGAAGTTGTTGCTGGAGCGTAACTTTTAAACTAACCATTATGTGACACAGATACATATAATAACGGGTGATTTTTTTGAGGTTAGGATTTTCATGCATTAGTATTTGACAGATTACGTGGGATTTCAGACATGGTGTCAAAGAGAAAGATGCTCAGTATGCTTTGACATTTCATCATGAATAGACTTACTAACGAGCAACGCTTGCAAATCATTGAATTTTATTACCAAAATCAGTGTTCGGTTCGAAATGTGTTTCGCGACAAATTTTGTTCAGCGATGAGGCTCATTTCTGGTTGAATGGCTACGTAAATAAGCAAAATTGCCGCATTTGGGGTGAAGAGCAACCAGAAGCCGTTCAAGAACTGCCCATGCATCCCGAAAAATGCACTGTTTGGTGTGGTTTGTACGCTGGTGGAATCATTGGACCGTATTTTTTCAAAGATGCTGTTGGACGCAACGTTACGGTGAATGGCGATCGCTATCGTTCGATGCTAACAAACTTTTTGTTGCCAAAAATGGAAGAACTGAACTTGGTTGACATGTGGTTTCAACAAGATGGCGCTACATGCCACACAGCTCGCGATTCTATTGCCATTTTGAGGGAAAACTTCGGACAACAATTCATCTCAAGAAATGGACCCGTAAGTTGGCCACCAAGATCATGCGATTTAACGCCTTTAGACTATTTTTTGTGGGGCTACGTCAAGTCTAAAGTCTAAAGTCTACAGAAATAAGCCAGCAACTATTCCAGCTTTGGAAGACAACATTTCCGAAGAAATTCGGGCTATTCCGGCCGAAATGCTCGAAAAAGTTGCCCAAAATTGGACTTTCCGAATGGACCACCTAAGACGCAGCCGCGGTCAACATTTAAATGAAATTATCTTCAAAAAGTAAATGTCATGAACCAATCTAACGTTTCAAATAAAGAACCGATGAGATTTTGCAAATTTTATGCGTTTTTTTTTTAAAAAAAGTTATCAAGCTCTTAAAAAATCACCCTATACCTAAATCTTTAGCTAGTTTGATACGTCTAGAAATAGTAAAAGAGGTATAGGCGGTATATCGGTCCATTTGGTTTTACTATACCTGTACTTTATGCGGTATTGTTATTATACAATGGAAGTTTTGGAATACGTTTTTTTGAAGTATGCAGCCAGCTTCCGTTAAAATAAACTTTAGCGATGATGAATGGACGCGGACATTCCTTATTTCCAACAAAACAGGGCGTCCCACGATGGACACTTAGGATGCATAATTTGGTAAATCGTTAATTTTGAAAAAATGGTCCAAACTAATGGCTGCAATGTGGCCGATATTTCATTCAAATCATAAACGGCATGAAATTATTTGCATAAAAAAAACCGAACCTATATTGTATTAAACCTTAAAGCTCGTTACTGACGAAGGTGAATTTGCGATTACGAAATTCCTAGTACATCAGCTAATTGTGGTACCTGCGTTATCCCGTTGGGAACACTGTACGTATTCGAGAAGGTGTTGTTGATTTTCGCTGTGATTTTGAGATTAATTAAGAATGACTCCTCAAGTTGTCCTAAAAGAGGTTTTTTTGGAATTCAAACCACGAGATTCATTTCGAAAGATTTTTCTCTAATACTTTCCCCATGCAGCAGAGGATTGATATACATACGTCTGTAACTAATGTGTACAGATTTAATTTCATAAGATCATACCCAACTATAATATAAAAAATAGCGCACACTTCACTTTACAAATACCCAAATCAGATTTAATTTCTAAAGCAGGCCTTTGCAGCATTCGATAATTCTGCAGAACAGACATTTTTTTCTACAATGTGTGTAATTATGTGCATTTGCTATTTATTTTTGCTTTATTATTTTTCTGAAGTGTATTAGGGAAATTTTCTAAATAAGCTTTCAAATAATTATTTTTTCTTCCAAGCCGCATGTGGCATATTTCATGTACATCAAATTTCAGTTGGTCTGTATTTAATATAATTTCTTACATGTTTTCATAGCTTTTCATATCCTTCTTTTGAATGGAGTTAAGATTATAACTCTAATTAATCGATAGAAGAATTCAAGATATTTTACCAACAATTATACTGACAGTATGATAGCGAGCCCGCGAAAAGCCTGCAAGTTTTTCGTCTTCGAATTTTTTGCGAGTGATGATTTATAAAGTTTTTTTTTATAGTCTTGTAACATGTTGCTGCAGAGTATAACAGTATTTTCGCTAGTTGGCGCTGAAAGCGCGTAGTTCTAGTTTTATTCGTCGCATCGGGTCATGCTACACCTTTTTGGAAAGCTCATTTCACGCGCTAACATGTGTTTGATTGATTGTCGTTTCTTTTAAGTCGTTCGTGAATTATAGCGTCGCACACATGGAGCAAAATAAAGAGAAAATGCATCTCAAGCCGCCAATAAAATTTGTGCAGTTTATGGACCCGATACAGTTTCCATTTCCACCGCACAACGATGGTTTCAACGTTTTCGTTCTGGTGTAGAGGTGGTCGAAGATGCGCCACGCTCCGGAAGGCCTATCGTCGAAAATTGCGATAAAATGGCTGAATTGGTCGAAGGACCAAATGCATATTAGCAGCCGTTGCATCGGTCAAGAGCTGGGCATGAGTCATCAAACCGTTATAAACCATTCCAATAAATTCAATAAATCATTCAATAAAAATACCGCAAGACTTTTTTGACAACCTAATATATAAATAATCAAGATGAAGAGGCGAGGTCCAATCCGGTGACTATCTGTCCATCCGTCTGTACAACATATCCAACACATGTTTCTCGGCATCGTAGGCCGATTAGCATTGCAGATGGACGTAATCGGACCACAAAACGCTCTTAAGCGAAAACCTATAAAGTATCAAAATTAAGGACCAAATTAAGATTAAGGGGTGTAATTTGGTACAGGGATCGCATTAACAAGGGACACCTGTAGGCTAAATTATTGAAAAAGTGGACGCGATCCGCCTAATTGGTTTAATATAACTATCTTCAAAACCACTTAAGGGGCTATACCAGTGTGACGCATGAAAAATTAAGCGATTTTCGTGAATTTTTTAAGAGAAAATACGCGATTGAATATTTCAAACTTCTTTGAACGCAATAAGGTATATTTTCAGCTATATTTAGAAATTTTGTTGAAAAATAACGGAGTTATGGGCTCTTTTCGGAAGTTCCAAAAAAAGTCCCCCCGAATGCTGGCATGATTCCGGCCGAATGAGTAGCTGAAACAAAAAAATTTTAGAAGTTTATTGAACTTAAAAATATTTCCTACACAGTGCCCTACGATCTTTGAAAAATATGAAAAATTAACAAAATGACCTAGTTTTGAAAAACAAAAATCGTATTTTTAGGTAAAAAATTATCTTTTTTTTTAATGCCAAATTGAATCGTAGGTCACTGTATAGCAAACGTAGTCAAAAATACTCAGTTTTAATTTGAAGTCGATGGGTTTAAATTTAAACTCGTTGAGTTATGACGCCCGCAATTTTGAAAAATGTCATTTCGAGAAAAACGCTTTTAAAAGGTTTTACTTATAAATGTTTGCAACTCCGCGCGGTCGCTTTTTAGAACGCCCATCCAAAGACTATTCAAGATACGAGCTTGCCAATTTCATAGGATATTTATGGAAATATAAGCTATCGAAAAGCAAAAAAAGAAAAATTTTTGAAAGTGTCACACTGGTATAACCCCTTAAACTACGAAAACCAAAAACAAGATACAAAGACATTAAATTTGACACAATTAAATTTTTGGACGGCATTTCGCATATCTCGGGACTTTTTCCACCGGTTTCTACCAAATTTGGTAGGTAACATTCTTTTGACGTTCCTAAATGACAGTGTGAAAATGAGCGAAGGGCCTTCAACCACGCCTACTTTCCATATCAGGGTGATTCAAAAAATTTTTTTTTTTCGATTGGTACTCGGAAAAGTAAGTTCCTAGACACTTCTAAGAAAGCCTCTCCAAATATGAGTTTTTAATTTTAACGGGATGGTCCTCCACATTCATTTTTCTATTTTTTGTTATTATCAAATAGAAAAATTTATTTCGCTTTCAACTACTTGAAAAAATGTCTTGTTCCTTAGACTTTGTAGGAAATTGAATGCGCTAAAAAAGGTCCCCTTGTCCTTTTTTTCGTTAACCCAACCGTTTAAAAGATATTAACAGTTAAAGATTGATTACTTTTGGGAAAATTTTTTATTTCTTATTAATTTTATAACTCAATGAAAAAAAAAAAATTATGAATGATGCTTCCAACGGCGCACACACTCACGAATTACCACAGAATGATTTATGCCACCATATGACTAAAAATTTACCAAATTGAATCAAAAATGTACAAGCGCCTAGGCCTGAATGTGTGATGTGCTCATAGTTGACTTTTTACCGGAAATGTCGGCCAAAATGTAAAATAATATAATTGAAACTCAGAGGGAATTCTTTCCTGACAGTGTAAGTCTGTGTACTTTAATTGAGTCTAGTCGGATTAATATTTCCCTTAGCCTTCATATACCTAACATAAAGATTTTCGTACTTCCGGGTGACTCTAGATCGCATACTTGTATATCGGCCAACATGTTAGTTATCTCTATGAAAATGAGAGAGCGAGCTTTTCTTATAAAAGTGTATTTTTTATGCTTAGAATGAATAAAATCGGGTGAAAACACGCCCTGAACCCCATAACAAACAAGCATTATGCTTTTTTAAAAAATTAACTTTCTTATTTTAAATTTCAGAGAATCTAGGGTTTCATAAGGTGATACGGTTTTTGTTAAACCCTTTTTCCTTTACGGGGTATACAAACTTCAGTGAATTTGTTTATTGATGCGCAATAAATTGCAGAGAAACGGTTAAAATTTATAAGGGGATTACGGGCGCGCTTAAAACTTTCTTTCCAATTCTTGGAGTGCAAACAATGGGTTAGGGCTTTTTTGAGTCCCAAAGTTCAAATTTCCAAACAAGTCCAAACTAGTCTGAACAAACTGCTTATAGACTAGAATTTGGTTATATGTGGATAATGCAGAGTTTCTATCCTAAAAACATGTTTCTGAATTTTATTTCCAGTTCTTATTTTTTCTTTTTGACATGCACTCCATATAAGTTTTGTGTCCAGGGTCTTGCCTAGGTATTTCGCAGTATTATGATATGGTATTTGCACACCGTTTAAGTACAGAGGCAAAATTGTATTGTTTTATGTGAAATCAATGTGTACTGATTTAGTCTCGTTTAATTTTATTCGCCATTTAGCTGTTTCCCGCAATCTTGCAATTGATGCAGTTTGTGTTTTGCCGACAGACAGAACCGCAGTATCATCAGCAAATGTTGCTGTAATACAATTGTCGCCATGTGGTAGATTGCACGTAAAGAGTAGGTAAAGGAAGGATCCTAATACACTACCTTGAGGAATACTAGCCTTTATTTCCTTTAAATCATAGTACATATCTCCATGTTTAATTCGAAAAAAACGGTCCGAAAGGTATGATTTGAAAATATTGTAATATTTTTTTGGTAAAAGCATTTTAATTTTGTTTAGGAGCCCGCTATCAAAGGATTTAGACACGTCGAGGAAATCGGCCAAAGTGATGCGCTGGTAATTATGCACATGAAGATTCTTTTTTTTTGACATTTTGAAATATTCGGTTTCACTCGAATTTAGTCCTTTCTTACTGGTTTAATATAAAGTTTTACCAGCGCTTGAAGTAATTTCTGGAGGTTTGATTCCTGCGAGTTGCAAGAGTACAACATGTTCGGTTACACCCGAATTCAATCCTTTCTTATTTGTTTTCTCCAAGTTTTGCAGTTATTTTGAAACGACACAACAACGGTAGCTGGCAGAATGAGTTACGCTGCATTTACAACATTTAGCAGGATCATTTTTTCAACTTTGCTGCATTCAGTAGTATGATGTTTGTCTCCACATTTTACACACTTCGATGGAAGTTTTTTTATGTTCAAATGTTTCACAGTTTTTGCACTGTTGAATTAATTTAGATGCGTTAATACTCTCAACGGCACTAAGAATGGTTTTCATGTAGTGGATTTTCGCATTGTTTCCGTAGCATCGAATACTACTAATAACAGTTATACATCTAGTGGCTCCTTTGTCTTTCATTTTAATATATCAGTTTTATTTAACCCTGTCATGCCCGAATTAAAATGGCCGAAGCTAAAACATTTCTTAGGACACTGCCGCTCAACTGAATAGGTTCATGATCTCAGAGGTAGGAATTTACCTATAGTTCCTAAACCAGTTTTCCGATTTACATAATTTTTTTTTATTTAATTTTTAAATCATATTAATATAAAATGGTAAAAAGGCTTTTCAAAAACATATTATTTATTCCTTATTTATTTTTTCTTCTGAAAGGTTAACAAAATCAGTGATTTTTTTTCGTTCATCGGATTAGTTTCAACCTAAAAAAATTAAAATTATACAAGTAACTTAAGATAATTTTTGGCACTTAGCTTATACTTAAGTAAATTTAAAGCAATTTTTAATAAGTTTATTAATAAGTGAATCTACCGTTTTTCGATATAATGTCATATAAACGATCCGGAAGCGAGCTGTACAAATTTCGCAGTATTTGCAGCGAAATTGTTGTCCAGTCCGCTAAACTAAAGTTGTTTTTCAATCAAATTGCCTGCCTCCTTCATATACCTTGCGCGATAGCAACCCTCATACAATTTCCATTATATTAAGGTTTGCTGAATATGGGGGCCATTCGAGCAAGTCCACATTTTGAGCCTTAATCTACTCTTTTACCACCCTAGCTGTATTAATAGAAGCGTTATCGTGGTGATAAGTTCATTTTATGATGTGAAAAATATTGAAATAATGAGGAAACGCAGTCTGTATGATAGATTTGTAGATTTCCGCGTTAATTTTTTAAGTAACAAATTGAAGGTCGCAAGTGCCAAAGACTGATACCGACCCCCACACCATTATGTCTCCCTCACTGCTATGACGACGGCTCAGGAAGTGCTCTTCTTTTCGAAGATCGTGATAATAATTGTTATATCCACCAGGGCCGTCTAAATTACATTTTGTTTCGTCGGAAAAACCCACCTTCTGCCATTCGTTCGTCCAGCTCATATGCTTGCGCGCAAAGAAGTCGTGAAGTTTTACGTGCATCATTTAACGGTGTTTTTTTTTTTAATTTCATTCGTTTTAAATGATCAGCCGACGAAATCACACGTTTTTAAACTGGGTGAAACCCAAACAACTTTGGGGCTAAAAAACCCCGAGATGGCGTGTTTGACTCCACCTTTCATGTTTTTGCCATATTCTGCTTTGTTTTCCTCAAAAAGTTATTCACAACATTTTGGCTTTTTCCAATTTTTTGAGTGATTTTGCGATTTCTAAGACCACTTTCACGATAGGCTTCGATTTGACCTCTTTTATACTCGGATAATTGTTCTCCGCGTCCCATTTTCCGTTTAGTTTAAAGAAAATATATGGAATTAAAAAATTGTTTCAAAAATGTGTCGCTACACCGCCAAGTTTAATCACAAACTAAAAAATCTTTCAGCTGAACCTCTTCAGTTGAGCCAAAAAATTGCACAGAAATTAGCGAAAGAAATAGCAAAATAGAATATGCAAAGTAACGGTACTTAGCAAACGGTTTTTACTAGAGCACACTGATTGACACAAATATAAAGTTGAAATGTTGTTAAAACAACATGCGACAACAAAATGCAAGCGGATTTATGAGAACCTATTCAGTTGACCGGCAGCGTATATAGTAATGTAAGCCTCCGTATCGCCTATATAATATATAATAGTGTAAGAACCCATTTAGATATCCATTTACATATTTATATTAACGTATTATTACCATATTAGACCTAATATTACCTTAGTTTTAAGAGAAATTAGAGTAAGAGAACAAGAAGATATTAGAATAGTAATTAGGATTAAGCTTTAAAATAAGATAGGATATGTGTAAGTGATATAAAAATAAAAAGGCAGTTCTTTAATAGACACTAACGAAAGCGTTTGTTTAATTCCGAGAACGTGATTATATGCTTGCCTTAACTCAAGTATAAAGTGATAAAAATTGCAAATTTCCTTAATGTCCTGGTTCGTTAGTTACAGGAAGTTCGCTATAGACAACAGCACTTTTAGAAAATTATTTTCAACAGACTAAAAATTTTTCCAATGATTTGTTTTTTTTTTTTTTCAATAATTATATTACCTTTATTTATTTAATTTGTTCCCTTGGTTTTACAATAAAACAGTTATTTTATTCTTTTTAAACACTTTTTGCGTAAACGCCTATTTTCGCGATCTTGACAATTTCACTCTACGAAAAACGCCTACTGAATGAATCCTTGCATAGTTTACATTAGAAAAATTCACTGTAAGCTTACACAATACGCCAAACCACATAATGCAAAAAACCGCTCGTCAAAAAAAATTATATAACGGGACTTAGAAGCATATATGTAATGTCGCCTATAGACAACATCAGGCATGGGTTAAGACAGTAGAGCCTTAAACTTTAGATCGTTTAAAATGGGTTATAGACCAGATGAGTGGTGTAAATTTTTTATCGTTACCTTTATTGGCCTATTATGTTTACTCTTGTAGCTAAACCAAGGTATATTTTCATTTGGCAAGAATTTTGTTAGGCGCCATTACTCAAAAGCTGGATTAGAAAGTTGTTTTTATTAGAGTTGTATTATTAGAATGTAAGTTATATATTTGTCAATATTCAAACTAGAAGATCTTGCTTTTACTAGCTTTTACACTCTTGCGACCTGCTGCTATAGAGTATAATAGTTTTGTTTACCTAACGTTTGTACGTATCCCCTAAAATTAAGCGAGATAGATATAGGGTTATATACTTGTATATATTAATGATCATATCAATGAAACTTGGTAGGCGGGTTCCTTAGTTCAAAAAAATAACCAGTTCCACGCCCACAAAACGTCATTAACCGAAAACCTATTAAAAGCCATAGCTAAGCACTAAATTAAGATATAAAACTCTAATTTCTCACAGTGAATCGCGGTAGTAAGGGACGTCTGTGGACAAACAATTTTAAAAAAATTGGCCTTTAATAAATTTAATATACATATCTACTAAACTGTTACCAACAGTGGGAAATTGGATGAAATCGGAAGATAACTCCACTCACTCCACATATAACAGTACTATTGAAAACTCCTTAAAGCGCGATAATTTAAAAACTAAATACGCCAGAGAATTTTTCCTCCTAAATAGTAAGAGAGGGTTTAATAAGAACCGATATGAAATTTGGACGATGGGCGTGGTACTGCTTACTTTTTAGTGAAATCCAATATCGCAAGACCGGACCTACAGATTTAGACAACATTTGGTATGAAGCATTATTCTCATATTCTTATGTCACAATTCGAAAAGGGACGAAATAGGAAACTATCCATTTAAAGTTGACCCATCTGGCAACGCTGTAACTTTAAAAGCGCTGACAAATCGGCTAATGTCATACCGCGTTAGAAGCGTCATTCGAAGACAATTTATACCATGGAACAGTACACTCCAAAAGAACGCGTTGAAATTGTTCAGCTTTATATTCAAAATAACTTTTCAATTGTGTTAACTCAACGTGCGTTTCGCAAAAAAAATAAAGTGAAAAGTGCTCCAGTTAAGAACACAATTAAGTCTTTATACGCAAAATTTATGAACACCGGTAATCTCAGTAATGCCAGTCATGCATCCAGACAACGCACAAGACGTTCTGATGAAAATATCGAAGCTGTACGAGCCAGTATTGAGGAGACTCCATCGACATCGAGTTATCGCCGCTCTCAGGAATTAGACATCTCTCGCACCACTCTCCGACGCATAATTCATAAAGATTTGAAGATTTTTCCATATAAAATTCAAATGGCACAAAAACTAAACCCAGCTGATTATCCGCGACGCCTTAATTTTGGCAAATGGGCAAATGGGTCAACTTTAAATGGCCTACCCTGTATTTACCAAAGTGCATAATTTTAAATCTACTTGATTCTATCATTTTTTAGTAAACAAATAAAGAAGCAATCAGTATAACGGGACTTTGCACGAATAATGCTTATAGTGTGTGCTTTCTTCTGACCGAAAATTGTTCAAATCCAACCAAAAGTGTTCAAGCCCCTAGATACCGAATATATGGACCCCAATTCCTATAGTTGACTTTTCAGCGAAAATATTGGCGAATGTGAGATATATAATTGAAATTCAGATATAATCCTTCTCTGACAATGGTATGTCGGTGGGTCAAAAATGGGTATGGCGGCCGGGAAGTATTGGCTCCCATATACCTTTGTATCACATATGTGTATCAGCCAATATACGAGTTATGCCAATGAAAATGTGAGAGTTCATAGCAGTGTATCCTTGTGCCTAAAATAGATAAATTTGAGCGAAAACTTGACTCAGCCCCTATATCACTAAATCAGAATTTTCGGACATCCGGCTGACTTTTCTATATGAATGGTTTTATGCCTTAAAGTATTTCCCTGGCTTTGATTATTGCAGGTTTCAAGAGTGAACTATATGAACCGGTGTCTAAATTTTCGATACTTGAACAGCTTTCATTGGATTTCAACAATTTTTGGTTATAAGGTGGCACATACTAAAGGCATAGTTGCATCCCGTTATATTAATTGTTTCTTAAATTGTGTATTGGAAACCGAACGAATCTAGTGGATTTTTTTTTTTTTGTTTTTTTTTCCAAAATTATTTTATTTATTGGATCTGCTTTTTCTTAAAGCCTAACAATAAGTTATAAAATCTTAAATCTAATTAAAAACTAGACAAGTAATTGAGCTGTTTTGGTGATACGTCGCTCTTTAATATGCAGAGATATCTCTTATTTTGATCGCAGGAATGTACGAAAGCATTATCCAAAGGGTTTGGGTGATCTCAGAGTTTAGATATACTATATATTTAATTCTGCTGTCTTCTACTTCCTTTTTTACCATAGGGATACCAAGGTCTTTATGGATATTTTCGTTACGCTTGTACCATGGTGAATACGTGATCGTTCTAAGCATTTTTAATTGAAACCTTTGTAATATATCAATATTAGTTGCAAAGATCGTACCACAGTCGAATGCCATACATCCAAATTGGCTTTATGACCGTATTATATGAAATCACTTTGTTGTCTAGGCTAAGCTTGGAGTTTTTATTTATAAGCCAATTTAAATTTGCAGCTCTAATCTTCATACATGTTATTTTACTAGAGATGTGTTTTCTCCACGTGAGCCTTCTAGGTGAATACCAAGATACATATGTTACTTCGTTCGCTTGGGGTACTAAAATATTGTTTATTTTTACTGCCGGGCACATCTTTGGTCTTAGTGAAAATGTAATATGCTTATAGCAGAAACAGTCAAAAAGGCTACTCCCTTCCTTATACGACCCTATCTTATGGGCGCGCAATGTAAGTGAACAGTGACTAACGCTATTCCCTTCTCTCTTTGACGTGGGGTGACTTGAGAATTTACGGCATTTGGATTTTTGCCGCAGAAACGTGTCAGCTGATTGCTCTCTCACAACGCAGGGTTACCAATATCGATATACTGTAGTAATTGTCAATATTTATAATTCAGTCTGTTCAATATGTTTGAAATTTTCTTAAAATAACTCAAAATCAGAGTCGAATGCTATTATTTATAAATATATAAAATATTTTTAATAATTTGTTTCCAGTTTTGATATTTTGTATTGTAAAAAATTGTAATTGAAAACATAGATGTGTACAAAACTACATATGCGTATTGAGCAATGGCAACATTGTTCAAATGAAAACAAACAAAGATGGCTGATTTCTGCGTTTTTCCTACGTTCTCCACCGTGCACACATTTTGCCGATAAGGAAGGAAAAGGAAGGAAGGGAGTAGCGTTTTTGACTGTTTCTGCTATTACACTTCTGCTTATTAATGTTTATAGGCCAGTTCGTTAGCCACTCTTCGACAGAACTTTAATGCTTCGCTAATATTCGTAATGCTAAAATGTGGCATTTGTTACGGCTCACTATAGCTGTGTCATCCGCAAAAGTTGAAGTTAATGTATTATTAGCTGTTGGAAGATCTGCTGTATATATGATGTATAGTGTTGGGCCTAAAACACTGCCCTGGGGTACACCAGCCCTTATCTGTCGTTCAGCAGATATGAAATCTCCCACTTTTACCATAAATTTTCTATTTTTTAGATAAGAATTCAATGTTTTATACAGTTCTAAAGGTAGAATTTTCTTACTCTTGGATAAAAGACATTCGTGCCACACCTTATCAAACGCCTGAGCTACATCTAGAAATATTGCTGAACAGTACTCCCTGTGCTCAAATTCTTTCCTTATCTCGTTAGTATTTCTATTTACTTGTTCTTTAGTGCCATGTTTCGCACGAAACCCGAATTGATGCATTGGTATTTTATTATTTTCGTGGGGGAAAAGAGACATCTTTGATAGTAATACTTTTTCAAACACTTTTGACAGAGTAGAACACTAATTGGTCTGTATAAAGACGACTGTGTTAAGTCTTTCCCATGTTTATCTATTAAGATAATCTTCAACTTTTTCCATGAAATTGGATAGTATCCGAAACTAAGAATTGCATTGAAGAGCAAAGAGAGCACCTCTATAGCAATAATTTGGGGAAATATTATCATGTCTCGGCGCCTTTTTTGGATTAAGTTCTTTGATGATACCAATAATTTCAGAAAGTGAAGTCTTAAGAGACCCAAGTGACTCCTTAGCTGTGTTGGGTAAAACTGACAGCTTAAAGTTGTTCTTTGACAAATTCGGTTGAAATACCTTTTCTACGTGATTTGCAAAACAATTAGCCCTTTCCTCGTCACTTCGAGCCCGATTTCCACTCAAGTCTCGTATTGGCATGTTGGAGTCAGTTAGAGGCTGCATGGACTTTTGGGCTTTCCAAAGGGAATTTTGCTTGTTTGAACACAGCTTTTTTATATGTGTACATTTCGGTGTTCAATTCTTCCTCACGTTTGAGCGCTTTTTTTAATTTACGTACAGCAGCTTTCAATTGAAGCTGAGTAGAAGGGGAGCGATTTATCTGCCATTCACGTCTTGAACTCATTTTTTCATTTACAAGCCTTGCTATTTCATTATTAGTGATTTTTCTGGGACCAAGCCGCTTATAGCTTTTGTTTGGTGTTGCTAAGACAGCTGCGCTGGTTATTATATCATTGACTTTTCTTATGCTTTCGTCAATATCTCTTCCTGTATTTATTTTGTACTCAATATTAATGTAGCTACTGAAGTATTTTTTATATTTTAGCCAATTCGTTTTATAAGCAGTTAGACCCACTTTTGGATTAACGAATATGGGTTCTTCACATAACTTTATTATTACAGAAGACTGAACAGAAGATAGATCAGTACATGTATCAGCTGTTATGTGCGATTTATCTATATTTTTGATTACAGCAAAATCAATTAAATGTGGTATTTTCTTACGATCACTAGGCCAGGAGATATTATTTCAAGGTTATTGTGCCTATTTATAACAGTTTGATACAGCTGTCGTCCTTTCGGATTAATAAGTCGTGAGCCCCAGTACGTGTGTTTTGCGTTGTAATCTCCACCTGCTAGAAATCTTTGACCTAGTGTTCCTAAAAAGTCTTTAAATTCGATTTCTGTAATTTTAAAAGGAAGTGGACAGTATATAGCCGTAAGGTTTAAGTCACAACTCCGATTTTTTAGTGACATTGTTGAAGATTGTAACTGTGGTGTAGCATGAGATTCTATAGCATAGTGGTTTAAACGATTTCTAATCAACACTGCCGTACCACCATGCGCTTTTCCATCCGGATGATTTGTAACATATTTTAAATCTCGGTATATTGAAATTATTTTTATTTGTTAAATGAGTTTCTGAAATAAGCATTACATCTATATTTTTTCAGACAAAAATCTGACAATCTCTAATTTATGTTAGTTAACACCGTTAGCATTCCATATACAGATACTTAGTAAGCTCATCTTTTACTTAATAAATTTTGCAGCATTTGATTTTGTGATTTTATTAAATCTTGGATCATGTTTTGCATGGTCGACATGAATTGTGTCATACACTGCGTAAGATTTATAATCATAGTTTCAATACCTCCATTTGGAGGATTTCGCGGCAGTTGCATTTGCACAGTGTTGCCTTTCACCACATTTGCATAGCTTCCTTGCATATTACTATTGTTAGAAGTAATAGTATTAGACCTTTTTTCTGAGGCTGCTATAATTTCATTACGGGGTGTTTGTAACATTTGTTTACGACGTGCTTGAATGCCCTGTGACAACTTCGATCTCAAATCTTTATATACAGGGCAACCTCTGTATTTAGTTAGCAGTGTGATTTCCTTCGCAATTGCTGCATTTTTTATTTAATTCCTCTTTCTTAAGGGTACAATAGAAGTGGGATGTAACTCACCACATACCATACAAACACTGCGTAGAGTGCAGTATGATTTAGTATGCCCATATTCTTGGCAGTTAGTACATTGTACCGGACCGTTTCTTGTATGTGATTCTTCTACAGTTACTCTAAGATGCAGCAAATATTTCTAATTATATATTGGATGTGTTTCATTTTTTTAAGTTGATTTGAGTTCGGCAACAATTCAATTTTAAACATGGGGTGAGGTACTTTGTTTCTATTAAATATACTATATATACAACTCTTTTAATTCCAAAACCGAATTCTTCCAGTGCTTCTTTTACTTTTCTAGAGTCTACGGCGGACTCAATGCCCTTGATTACAACAACTAGGCCCTTAGAGCTCTTCAATTGATACGAATAATAATTTTTGTTTTTATTTGACAAAAATTTAACTTTTTCCATGAAACTTTTTTCAGTGTACGACTGAATTTTTGTTTCGTCTATATTGCCTTTTTTCAAAGACACTATATGAAAATTGTTAGTGCCAACAATTTCACTTAATTCCGCAACAAGAGTATTACTGCTACGTTCGCGCAAATATATTGGAGGTGGTTTGGCATTAACGATTGGGGTGGTACCCTCCGCATCGTCGTCTGAACCATTGCTTAGTATGGCAAATCCGTTGCCATTTAAAACTTCCGTTTTTTTTTTTATTTGGTGTGCCGCCTTGAAATTTTTTAGGATTGACCGCTGCCTTTGAAGGACTTAATTTCCTTTTTATATTGACGTCGCGGTCAATGCCTGTTTGTACAGACGGGCCCTTTTTTATTACGTTCTCACATTGTGATTTTCTTCGTTGCCTGTGCGCTTGCTGGTACCTGCATGTCGCCCTATGTTGCTTTCTGCTGCTTCTGCTGACTGCGTTCTCTGCTGCGTTCCCTTTTCTGCTGATCGCCGCGATGACTCATCATCGCCGTTACCCTTTTTATTTCCCGTAGTTGTTATTGTTGTTGGGCCGACGAAGCTGAATAGGATTTAAGGAATGTCTACGGCCTTGTGTGCACTATTTGTTTATATTATTATTAACAATTTGTGTGCACTAATTTTTATTCGATTGTTTGTTTTTATCTTATTATTTTTAATTGTTTACTTTTGCAAAATTTGAATACACGGAGCGAATTACAAAACACGTCCACACACCTTAAACGCTATGTATATACACGTGGAATTTAAAATAGTGCTATAAGGGAAGTAGGCGTTATTGTTGTCCGATTTCGTTCTTTTTCACAAAAAATAGGCGGTGTAACTTTCATCGTTCAATTTTCACACCATAAGGCTTCATAAGGCTCTCTCTTACCATCTTATTTGTAAAAATTAATGTCTCTGGCATATTCAGTTACTGATTTTTTTATGCGAGTGAGCGGGGCTATCCTCCGATTTCATCCATTTTCACACTCTCGGTAGAAGTTCTTATAAGATTTGTATTCAGCAAATTTGGTTAATTAGCTTAAGTGGTTTAGGAAATGTGTATGTACATTAAACTTTGTAGAGGGCGGGGCCATGCTCCCTTTTTCAAAAAAATTTTGCTCACAGGTTCCCCTTGCTATTGCGATACGCTGTACCAAATTACAACTTTACATCTTCATTTAGTGCTGAGTAATGGCACTTTATAGGTTGTCGGTTAATGCTGATTTGTGAACTTGGCAGTGGTCCGATTACATGTCAAGTTTCATCAAGAAAGCTAAATTTTTACTCAAGTTACAGCTTGCACGGACAGACAGACGGACAGTCAACCGGATTTCAACTTTTCTCGTCATCCTGATCATTTATATATATACATACATATAACCCTATATCTATCTAGCTTAGTTTTAGGTGATACGTACAACCGTTAGGTGAAAAAAAACTATATTACTCTGTAGCAACTGGTTGCAAGAGTATAAAAATGCTTAGATTTCGATCCTCTGGTTAACGTACAAGAGTATACTTAGCCCTTCCTTACTTTTTTCTAATAATAGTTTACCATTGTAGTAAAAATGGATAAAAATGTCATGTTACCGGATGGACGAAAACACTCCAGCTCTGAAAGTCTTCGGCGCTGTACTCGCCGGGGGAAGCAGAGGAAGAGGAAGACCTCCACTCCGCTGCAAGGACCAAATGGAGAAGGACCTGGCTTCGCTTGGGATATCCAATTGGCGCCACGTAGCGAAAAGAAGAAACGACTGGCGCGCTGTTGTTGACTCGGCTATAATCGCGTAAGCGGTGCCAACGCCAATTAAGAAGAAGAATAATACTACTTAACATACTCACACTATTATTTTACTTAATTTAACGAATATAATTATACATACCCATATTTTGTAAGTACAAGTACATACAGTTAGCTTAAGATTGTGCGAAGTGGTATGTGAAATGTAATAAAGAATCAAATTGTATTAAGACTGGAATCGCGACCGCCCTTCAAAAATTACTTCGGCAAAGGCAATTGGTTACTTTTTTTAATCGCGCATCCCGAATAAACTTCTAATTCTCAAAAAGACTTCAGATCTTCGAAATTCCGGTTGACTTTATATCATATATATCGGCAAATAGGTATATGAGTTATCTTAATAAAATTGAGCAAACGTGTTTTTCTAATAACGGCTCATCTTTGTGCCTAAAGTGGACAAAATCGTGAAAAAGTGAAAACTTTCTCTAGACACCATATGTGCCCCCTTTTCGTAGACCAGGTCACATATAACTAACAAACGCTATGTACCTATGGGTAATTCCTTATGTCTGATTTTTGCAAGTTGCAAAAGTATAAAATGTTCGATTACGCGCAAACTTCACCTTACTTGTTAATATAATATTAAAATAGGTTTGTGATATAAAAATTAACAAGTCTTTATATTTTATTGGTCCAGTATTGTTCAATTGGAAAACCTTTGTAGTTTTATGAGGCAGATGTTGAATTCTTCTTGATTGTTGTTTCTATCTAATTATAAGTCCTTAACTAAAATGCTGATATAATATATATGATGGTGAGAAGTATATTTTTGTAGTTAGCTTAATATTTACGAACTCCTTGTTGAAAAGGTTCAACATTAATCACAGGACTTTCTACCTTTTAACTTACCGCTTCACTTTTTTGTGGTCAATTGTTTTTGCAATTTGTTACAGTTACAGCATTTAGGTTGCTGATGCTCTGGGTTTGAACATTACCAGAGAGCTTAACACAACTTTTTTAGATTCAATGTGATCAAACTTCATTACGAGGTTTGACAATTAAGTAATGAAACTGATTTTATTGCGGCACTTGTGGTAAACCTGTGACCTTGAAATTCCTTTTTTCTTTTCCCGGTATCCCTCCTCTCTCCTTTGATATATGTACCATTGCACTAGCTTGTTTAGTTCGCCTGCTGCGTCAAGTTGAGTAGACGTGTGTTTGTAGTGCTCGTCACGAAAATGGAAAAACGAAATCAAGAGCAACGCGATAAAATTTTGCGCCAGATTGGGCAAAACAGCTTCGGAATTGTAAGAGTGTATGGTGATAGTACTCTTAGTCGTGCCAAAACTCACAATGGTTGTCTCCTCGCGTCCCCCGCCCGAAAAAAGCTCGCATGAGCAAGTCGAAGGTGAAAACGATGATTATTGCCTTTTTTTATAGTCGTGGAATCATCCACAAAGAATTCGCTCGACCGGGGAAAACTGTGAATCAAGTCTATCATTGCCAAGTACTCCAAAGGTTGCGAAAACGAGTCAACAGGGTGGATCCTTCATCAGGACAAAGCGCCATGCCACACCGCCCTCAGCGGTTCTCCGTATTTGGCCTCTGAAGGGATCGCCGTGTTGCAGCAGCCGCCTTATTCGCCCGATATGTCACCCGCGACCGCCCTTCAAAAATTACTTCGGCAAAGGCAATTGGTTACTTTTTTTAGTCGCGCATCCCGAATAAACTTCTAATTCTCAAAAAGGCTTTAGATTTTCGAAATTCCGGTTGACTTTATATCGTATATATCGGCAAATATGTATATGAGTTATCTTAATAAAATTGAGCAAACGTGTTTTTCTAATAACGGCTCATCTTTGTGCCTAAAGTGGACAAAATCGTGAAAAAGTGAAAACTTTCTCTAGACACCATATGTGCCCCCTTTTCGTAGACCAGGTCACATATAACTAACAAACGCTATGTACCTATGGGTAATTCCTTATGTCTGATTTTTGCAAGTTGCAAAAGTATAAAATGTTCGATTACGCGCAAACTTCACCTTACTTGTTAATATAATATTAAAATAGGTTTGTGATATAAAAATTAACAAGTCTTTATATTTTATTGGTCCAGTATTGTTCAATTGGAAAACCTTTGTAGTTTTATGAGGCAGATGTTGAATTCTTCTTGATTGTTGTTTCTATCTAATTATAAGTCCTTAACTAAAATGCTGATATAATATATATGATGGTGAGAAGTATATTTTTGTAGTTAGCTTAATATTTACGAACTCCTTGTTGAAAAGGTTCAACATTAATCACAGGACTTTCTACCTTTTAACTTACCGCTTCACTTTTTTGTGGTTAATTATTTTTGCAATTTGTTACAGTTACAGCATTTAGGTTGCTGATGCTCTGGGTTTGAACATTACCAGAGAGCTTAACACAACTTTTTTAGATTCAATGTGATCAAACTTCATTACGAGGTTTGACAATTAAGTAATGAAACTGATTTTATTGCGGCACTTGTGGTAAACCTGTGACCTTGAAATTCCCTTTTTCTTTTCCCGGTATCCCTCCTCTCTCCTTTGATATATGTACCATTGCACTAGCTTGTTTAGTTCGCCTGCTGCGTCAAGTTGAGTAGACGTGTGTTTGTAGTGCTCGTCACGAAAATGGAAAAACGAAATCAAGAGCAACGCGATAAAATTTTGCGCCAGATTGGGCAAAACAGCTTCGGAATTGTAAGAGTGTATGGTGATAGTACTCTTAGTCGTGCCAAAACTCACAATGGTTGTCTCCTCGCGTCCCCCGCCCGAAAAAAGCTCGCATGAGCAAGTCGAAGGTGAAAACGATGATTATTGCCTTTTTTTATAGTCGTGGAATCATCCACAAAGAATTCGCTCGACCGGGGAAAACTGTGAATCAAGTCTATCATTGCCAAGTACTCCAAAGGTTGCGAAAACGAGTCAACAGGGTGGATCCTTCATCAGGACAAAGCGCCATGCCACACCGCCCTCAGCGGTTCTCCGTATTTGGCCTCTGAAGGGATCGCCGTGTTGCAGCAGCCGCCTTATTCGCCCGATATGTCACCCTATGACTTTTTTTTTGTCTCCTGAAACAAAATCGGTGGTCAAAGGAACCCATTTTGAGTTGTTTACGGACATCCAGGCGGTGGTGACGAGGGTACTTGCGAACATCCCAGACGAAGCGTTCCAGAAATGTTACGAAGCATGGAAAGCACACTGGAATCGCTGTATAGCTGCCAAAGGGGACTACTGTGAAGGGGATGGCAGAGTTGTAGAATAATTTTCAAATATTATTTTTTTTATGGAATTAGTCTCGTTACTTAATTGTCATACCTCTTTCTATTGAAGTACATCCATAGCGTTTAATCCTTGTTCTTTGAAATCTGTAATAATTTATTTTGGATCACGTGAATGGCGAAGTTCTGTTGTTTGATTTTCTAGACAACATGCATATGGATATCGGCAACCACTTTTCGGCGGAAGGGATTCTCTTGTTACTTCAATAGTGACATTGTTGCACTTTTTTCATTTAATTTACGCCTTTATAGATGAGGTGTCTAAACAATTAGCAATTGCTTTACGTAATATATTTAATAGAAGTGTATAAAATTTGGCAACTCTAAGTCTCAGTTGTTTTATGAGTTATTATTGAACATTTTTTTAATATACTTTTAGGCGTAGTCAAAAAAAAAAAATTTTTCTTGTGCCAACAGCAAAATCTCCAAACAGATGATGTTTTTGCCCGCTGTGGTCCCAATATTGTGGTACCGGCAAAGTGACAAATTTCGAAACAAAATTTATCGGTGGTTGTAGGCCAGTACTTCTGCACTCCGAAGTAAGTTTGCTGATCAAAAATTTGTATTTAAAAAGCTCCTAATGTTTCAAAAATTACTACAAAACAGGTAAATACTTTACAATCCCTAGATGTTTTCAAATGTAATAAAATGAAAACTCAAAAGTTACAGCAATAACTAGAAATTCATTACGAACAAGGAGTAAAAAATTCACTTGCACTCAAACAGACATTTAGCACATTTTTACTATCATTGAGTTTAATTAATTTTGAGGTAGTATAAATAAAAAAATATGTCGATTTAAATGATATGTGTTATTCTGTTAAAATTAGTTTATTTGAAAATAAATAGTTTTAGACAAATTTGGAAGAAAATGAACTCTTACTGAATACGAGATATTTTATATGCCTGTGTCCGTCCAGTTTGAGTAAACATTTCGATATTTCTATCAAACTCAGAGGGCTTCTTCAAAATGTCGTTAAACGCAAAAATTTAAGGTTCTCGGTTACATTTTAGGAACCCGCGTAGACAGCACAAAAGCTTGATTTTCCTCATGATTACCTTTCAACGAAACTCAAGGAAAATTAAAATAAATAAAAGTACAAAAGCGATGGAATAATTGCTAAATTTGTTAAATTTCAATGCTTTGCTTCTCAAATATATTATACTAAGAATAATAATTAACCCTTATGTTAGTAACCGGGAACCAGGGTACCCACCGCGGTGTATTTGTATGAATAACTTAAAGAAAATTCAATATTTCATTTTAAACTCTTAAATCGTCGTTTTTTAACTTGAAAGAAAGCTGGTTGTGAGTGCATTTAATTAATTTATTTTTTATTTTATTTCTTAAAATTCAGCCATCGCCCATTAGCAAAAGTGAAGAGCATAGGAAATAAATTAAAGATAATTTCTATAAATGCGCGCAATTAAATTTTATTAAAAAAATTAAGAAATAAATTAAATTACACTTTTTATAATTAACGACATTGAACACATTGTACAAGATTCACGGAATGCTCTTCACATACTGGCTGGTGACAATTAGCACAGTTCTTACGAGTCTTTCTTCATCTTCTTATCAGCAAATCACCGCACATATGGGAAGATCCTGTTACTGTTTTTTTTTTTCCGTTTTTATCGTTTAAAATCACTGAACCAGGATTTACCACGACTATTTCTCTAAGTGCATGGCCTGAAGTGCTTTCAATGGCAATCTTTGTTGAGAACTGGCGCATTATTTGTGGACTCGCCGTGTTATGCTCAATCATCGGCAATGCTAGTTTTCACTTAGTTTACGAATAAATTGACGGCGTCCTGTTGTTGGGGATGTAGGAACACTTGGTAACCTTTTCTTGCAATCCAAAAACTGTCGAATACTGCTCCCGTGTCTTAATTGCTGCCATAACTCTATGGTGTACAGTTTATTTTTTTTTTACCGTGCAATGTAAACATTGGTAATATGCCACGATAACAAATGTTTAGCAAGGGTTAAAGTAGTAAAGAAGTTATCCATGTAGATGTTTCTGCCATTACCTCGGTACGTAGCCGCTAATTCTTTCACTACTCTTTCACCCTGATTTTTTTTCGAGTGTTTTCTGTTTTATCAGTGTACATAATCGGTATGGAAAAAACTGTCCATCAATTGTCAAGTTTGCGGTTGGTTTGTACATCTAAGCTAAATTGGAATTTAACGGTCCACACATCACGAATTGGAGCTGCCTTGTCTTCTTTTTACGTTGACTTCAAGTATTACTATCGTCGAATCTTAAAAAACGCAGAATCTTATGAAATCTCGTTAATCCCATCGTCACGCGATGTAGCGGATAAGAATTGGAGTGTCACTTATCATTTTGATTTATTTGCGCCAGCACAAATCAAAATATCGAAGAATGACTAATTTTCGGGTATCGTAACGTGGTTCCATTGATGCTGAGAGTTTGGATGGTCAAAATTTTACTTAAAAAATAGTTCCGGCTTTCTTGTTAAAACGGTTATATCAACAATTTTGAAGTTAAATATATGAATAAAATAAAGTCTCGCTTATTGACAAAGTTTTCATACTGCGATGAGGCCCACTCGCTGACGTACAGCATTGTAAGCTGCAGTCTGATGCTGAGTTATTGAAGTTTTGCTCCAAACTATTTTATCCTTCGCAATAAAACTCCCAGATGGTTCTTGAGCTAAAACAATAAAGGCATAGATTAATTTTTCGAGAACAAAAATTGTTATTTCAATCAGTGATAATATCAAATGTTTTACTACTTTCGTGCTCAGCAGTTTCTACTTCATTGTCGTCTTCCTCACTCTCGCTATTCTCAACTTCTTCTTCTACTGATAAATTCCCTTCAGCGATTCAGCAGTGGAATCCAGTCATCTTCTTCTTCTATACTGGCCGAAACAACGCTTTCGCAATTATAGCCGAGTTAACAACAGCGCGCCAGTCGTTTCTTCTTTTCGCTACGTGGTGCCAATTGGATATCCCAAGCAAAGCCAGGTCCTTCTCCACTTGGTCCTTCCAACGGAGTGGAGGTCTTCCTCTTCCTCTGCTTCCCCGGGCGGGAACTGCGTCGAATACTTTCAGAGCTGGAGTGTTTACGTCCATCTTCGTCATCACTGTCAGAAAATTCGCTCGAGTCGCTGTCTGTTTCTCCAAGTATTTTTCTCAAATATTAATTTCTTTTGGTTGCACTTAATGAATTAACTATTATATATACATAAGTCGTTAATAACTTTATTACAAAAAATTGTAAATAAAACATTTACAAATGTTAAATATATATCTAGTTTATTTAGCTAGCATAGTCAGCTCTCGATAGTTGTTCCATAGCTTTATTTTTCACTGTGAAGAGAACAAAAAAAGAGAAAAAAAAAAAAAAATAACTTTAAGTTTTTTCTCTCCAATGGCATCTGCTCGGCTCCCAACAATGAAAACCGGCCGGCTACCTGGATTGCCCCAAAATAGGTTTCAGATGTCATTCACAATTCTACATTGTTATTATTATTTAATTTTCTTTTAATTGGTACTATCTATTAATATTTCAAGAAATAATTTTTTTTTTTTATACTCAAGATACTCGCTTGCTAAAAGACGCCGGTAAAGTTGGTTACTAATATAAGGGTTAAATCAACTAACGCGATTAAACACGGTAAAGCTTGCAAATTGGATACCTTTATAAACATCGTAGCAAGCCTTGAAATGTTTATATCAGGGCGATTTCCTAATGCTTACGTTATCTAATTATCCAATTTTTTTTAATTTATCTGTACGAGAGCATGCTATACTATACAGTTGAACTTAAATAACTAACTGTTTTCCATAACTCGAACTATTGATTTGGCAATAAAAGTTAAATTTCATGCACATTTCCTTCCATAACTCGAAGTCTCTCTAACTCGAAGTTTCTTTGTGACGATTATTCAGTTTGATGACGATTCAGTTAGGGAAGTTCAACTTTATATAAAAATTAATTTGCTATAATATTAACAGTTTATTCGAGCATCAGATATCCGACCATTGTTTACAAAACTTCTTAAACTATTCTTTTAATATTAAAAGCTCTCTAACTGAGTCTAATCTTCCACCTCAAAACCCCCAGCACGTAATAATATGTTATATGGATTTACCCGACTCTAATCTGCAATATATTTTAACTTTTCAATTTATAATGTATCCAAGCCTATCAGTCGTTCTTGACACATTATACAGCGCAGGTAAGTTTTGATATGGTGCAATTTAGTGGAGCAGCGTGCTCCACTAGCTACCGAAACAGGAAGTGTTATGCTTCAATTATTGACCGACGCAGAACCGCAGACCGAAACAGCTGATACGACTTCTCCTCTGAGAGCGCAATGTAGATGAACATTCACCACCGTGCTTCTGTCTATAACGTGCGATATCCGCGTACAAGTTCAGTCCGAATACATTGATAGGTGCTTGATTTATTTACTGAGAAAGGAAAGAATCATACGGAATTTAAATTTGTGCTATATGAGAAGTTGATGTGGTTGTAGTGCGATTGTGTCCATTTTCACACAACAAACATAAAGCTATCAATATAACGTTAACGAATATGATAAAAATTGGCCTAGTAGATCCGGAGATAAGTATGTAAATGTGATGGGCGCAAAGCCCATCGTCCAATTTTACACCAGGCTCTTATAAAACCGTCTTTTATCATCCTGGGTGTAAAATTTAATATTTCTGACACACCTGGTTTTAATTCATCGCACTTTCGATAATTTTTAACAACAATGTTATATGGGAAGAGCGCGAGGTTATTATTCCATTTCATTCATTTTCACACTATTAATAATTTTGTTTTAAACGAATTTGGTTATTTCAGCTTTAGCGGTTTTCGAGAAATGTACATATGTATATTAAACTTACTAGAGAGCGGAGCCTTGCCCATTTATTCAAAAATTTTTGTTCAGAGGTACCTCTTACTACTGCAATCCTCTATACCAAATAATAGGCTTAAGATAAAAGCGTACTCAGAGATGTGTTCGGGAACGTTTTCTGCACTACTCTTTTGGTAGCTAGAACTTATCGCGTTCTTACAGCCTGGAAAGTGCACACTAAATAGGTCTTCCAATGAGTCCTGGCAAGTTATCTGTCTACTCTCCGCTACCTTTTATAATAATTCCTGAAGTTTCGCCACCTCGTTGGTCTTTCCAAATCCACTTGACATGTTTTTTCAGGTTTATCGCTTTGTCCTGCGCACCAACTTCTTGTAGTCCCTAAAAAAGATCGGAGGTCAAAATCGCTATCATTAATACTTCTCGAGATATTCGGCATATTAAGTAAGGCTTTATAGATTTTTTATAGATGGTATGTATTAAAAAATCTATGAAAATTGCATACAGCTTTACTTAAAAAGCTGAATAACTCGAGAGGTATTAATGATAGCGATTTTGACCCCAGATCTTTTTTATAGTAAATAAAATTTTCTACAAATTTGTCATGAACATTTTTTCTATAGCTCTTATCATTTACGAGATATATATAAAAAATGCGAAATTCTTGGAAAAATCGGGTTTAGAGCCCCGTACTACCTCGCCGGTGAGTGTTACAACCTTGTCGCACTGGGCACTTTTGTAGAGTGAACAATTCTAAGAAATACGCGTCTAAAGTCAAAGCGATGCCATAAAATACCTCTGATCTGTAGGAGTTTAAAGATAAAAACTCACGATTGTAGTATATTTTCTATGCAAAAGAGCTAAATTTTCAGAGAATTGTTTTATGGTATTTCCAAGGAAATTTCGTGACGGGACTGAAAAAAATTAATAGTTCAATAAAAAAACCCTAATAAACATATATAATAATTTTTAGGAAATAGGAAAAAATCAAACATTTGAATAACGAAAAAGCGCATCTTATAGAGAAATAGAGAAAAAATTGGAGTGAGTGCAGCAACTCCTGCTCGAAAAAAAAACCTCCTTTTTCAGAAAAAAACCTAAAATGTCGTCGTTCAGCAATGAAACCTTAATGAAAAATCAAAGGGTAATATGGGCCAGGTCCCATCAGAGATTATCACCCTCCAGTCGCTAGTTCACATGTTAGTATTTTGTCTTTGAGGTAGCTGCAGAAAATATTTCAGGTCAACTTCCTCTTTTTCGAGGACGCCTTTGGTGCTCTCCGTCGAACGCTGCCACTTTCCATCGACATGCTCCTAAATACGATTAGCATACGTTGGATCCGAGGCATTACACTAATTTTGAGTGGCGAAATGTGCCCGGCCTTCTTTATCTCTTCTAAAGTCCATGCCAACCGTTTCACGTTTTCTTGGTATTCCGACCGCCCCCTTGTACCTCGCACAGTAGCGAATGTTTCCGCATTTCCACATCACTATTTGGACACAATTGGAGACAGAGTGTAAACTATGAACGTAGGTATAGCCTAAAACTAGCTGATTGGGTTTTTTGGAGAACATGTGCTAAAAACTGCCTGCCATAAACAGAAGTTGCCTTCCTTTCGATGAACCAAACTATTATACTCTGTAGCAACATGTTGCAAGAGTATAAAAGTGAGCTCGGCAATATAAAGGATGTAATGGGATATCGTCAAAACACACGAAGAAATCGTCTTGAATTGAAGTGTTATTGATGTCGATTCCACCAACTAATTAACCTTGGAAGAAAATGGTAAAAAATTTATTTATCAAACAATGCACTTGAAATTTACCTAAAAATTTCTAACTCATTAAAATAAAATCAATGATATCAAAGACTATTTAAACTTAATTATGGTTTTTATGTGTATATAAAGTATGTCAACAAGACAAACTTTTTTGTTAGCGTAACTATACTTACGAGTAGATACAACAAAAGGCAGCTAAAAATTCCATTAAAATGAAAAAGAGTGGAAAATAACGTAGGAGATTACAACCAATACATACATATATGTAAGTATGTGGGATCGCCTATTAAACAAAACGCATTTGTTTATTGAATTAACTGTGTTGCACTGTCATTGCTTCCCACATAAGTATGTATATTAGTGTCTATAATTATTCTATTGATTATTTTAATTGCAATTGTTATGATGCTGATATGAGATTCATTAATGTAAGAAGAAAGAGGGGGCCGCCGCCCCGAGCGCAACGTCTTGGGGGCGGCAAAACGATCTTCGTTAACTGTGCCA
>CM050323.1:0-19729 GCA_027475135.1 Bactrocera correcta | reverse complement strand
TGAAAAAAGTGCAGCAATGTCACTATTGAAGTAACAAGAGAATCCCTTCCGCCGAAAAGTGGTTGCCGATATCCATATGCATGTTGCCTAGAAAATCAAACAACAGAACTTATCAACAACTACATATATATATTCTACTGCGACATCTGAAGCAAGAAATGATGTTACCATTGATCTTTTAACATTTCAAAAGCACCGTTTAGCAGAAGTATTTCCCGGTATAGCTTGAAGAACTAACGGCGGATTATAGTGATCGTAAAAATTTTCGCCATTCTCGTGATCCAAAATAAATTATTACAGATTTGAGAGAACAAGGATTAAATGCTATGGATGTACTTCAATAGAATATCCGCGCTCTGTTTTAACGAGGTATGACAATTAAGTAATGAGACTGATTCCATAAAAACCGTATATTTGAATATTATTCTACAACTCTGCCATCCCCTTCACAGTAGTCCCCTTGGGCAGCTATACAGCGATTCCAGCGCGTTTTCCACGCTTCGTAACATTTCTGGAACGCTTCGTCTGGGATGTTCGCAAGTACCCTCGTCACCACCGCCTGGATGTCCGTAAACAACTCAAAATGGGTTCCTTTGACCACTAATTTTATTTTAGGATAGTCATAGGGTGACGAATAAGGCGGCTGTTGCAACAGTTTTCTCCGGTGGAACGAATGCTTTTTGGACGATTCCACGACTATCAATAAAGGCAATAATCAAGCTTTTCACCTTCGACTTGCTCATGCGAGCTTTTTTCGGGCGAGGGGCGCGCTGAGAAAACCATTGTGAGCCTTGGCACGACTAAGAGCACTATCACCATACACTCTTACAATTTTAGCGTACGTTTCCGATGCTGTTTCGCCCGATTTGGCGCAAAATTTTATCGTGTTGCTCTTGATTTCGTTTTTCCATTTTCGTGACGTATATCGAATTCCGAGATTCTTACCCAATTTAAGATTAAATGACCTGACTATAAAGACTTGTTAATATTTATATCATAAACCTATTTCAATATTAACAAGTAAGGTGAAATTTGGGCGTAATCGAACATTTTATACTTTTACAGTCATCGACTATCTCTCGTGCCGTAAAGACGTCTTTTGTTTTTTCGCTTCCGCAGTGTTTTCTTAATTCATCGACTACTTAATTCGTTTTCCACCGCTCGCGAGTGATCTATTTCTTTCATTATTCGTATTTACATTGCTCACTAGTATTCCAACCTCAAAAACATAAAGTTTTACACGTGTACGATGGCTCCGATGCCATCAAATATCACGGAGAATCGCTTCGCTATATTCGACTCGGGACCTAAAATTAAAAAACGCAAACCTGCAATAACTTTTCAAATAGAAGATTTCCCTTTCCTTCCCGAAAATAAAGGAGACGACCCAAAATTTATTGCAATTGAAGCTACTGATCCATCCAGACCTATTGTATCCTACTCATGTTTCGCAATACATCACGCCATCAAGCAAATTAGTAATGAATTGCATAACATATCCACTCTTCGTGATGGAAAACTATTGCTTCTGGTAAAGAATAACAAAATAGCCGAAAAATTTCTAAGGGCAAAATAATTGGTAGGCGTGTGTCCTATATTAGCCACGCTACACGCATCACTCAACCAAGTGAAAGGTAATGGTTGATGGGAAATTATTACCATCGGGAGTGGTCTTGCTCACTTTTAATCTTTATAATTTATAATGTAGACCTCTCCTTTTCTTCTCCGGAATTGTTTCCCAGCATCGAGTGGACTGTTTCTTCCGAACTTAAAGTTAGTGACCACTTCCCAATTTCAATCAATATTGCTACTGTCCTACATCCTACAAAATACCCTCATCTCCTCCGATTTAAGACAGACTTAGTTAGCTAAGTGGGACAAATTTCAAGCAGAAATATTAAATAGTATGAAATACTCGCCGACTGGCAATATCAACCAAGAAACCTCTTTTATTACATAAACTATACGCTCGGCAGCTAACAAATCAATTCCCCAAAGTAAAAGAAAAATTTCTAAAGCCTCCCCCATTTGGTGGAATAAAGAGCTTCAAGACCTTCGCACCCAAAAAATTGGATGCTGGAGAACTCTAAAAAATTCCATAACCGATATAAATATAATGAACTTCAAAAAATCGAATGCTCACTTCAAACGGGCGGCCAGGACAGCCAAGAGAAAGAGTTTTCAAACTTTTTCCTCGCATATTTCCCCTTTATCAACCTCCAAAAAAATTTGGCATGACATCAAACTTCTAACCAGTATCCCACATCCCCATATAGCAGTTATTCAATCCGAGGAAAGACTTTTATGCGACTCCATATATATTGGAGCAGCTTTTGCACAACATTGGTCTCAATATTCAGTTGACGGCAACTTCTCTGAAGAATACATCCAGGAAAAATATCGTTGGATTTCCATGCACTACGCTCCTATAAACCTTTCCTTACCGGCAATTCACTTAGACAATATGATAACATACTGTGAACTGGAATCGGCACTCGTACATGCCAAAGGCAAAACACCTGGCATCGACCGTATATCTTATCCGATGCTATCAAATCTACCTCTAATTGCCAAACAAAAATTACTATCCCTCTACATTAATATCTATGTGAAACGCTACTATTCTCATGTTTGGAAAACTGCCGCAGTCATTCCAATAGTCAAACAATATAAGCCGTCCAACTTGGTTTCTTCTTATATACCTATTTCTTTGCTTTCTTGCCTCAGCAAAACGTTTGAAAAAATTATAGCGAAGCGACTAATTTGGTTCATTACCAAAAATAATCGTATCAAACATAATCAAACTGCCTTTAGAAGAAGACAAAGCACAACTGATTCACTTTTGCAACTGCAACATTTTGTATCCGACGCGATTGCTACAAAAAACCACGCCACAATCTTGGCTACCGACTTCGAGAAAGCCTTTGACCGCGTTGGCGTTCACGCAGTACTGAGCCAACTTGCAGACTGGAAGGTTGGTCCAAAAGCTTTTATGATCATAAAAGCGTTTATGATCCACCGACAGTTCCGAGTTCGTGTTAATAATACTTTTTCCGAGGTAAACCCTCTTAACAACGGTATACCTCAAGGCTCCCCCCTATCCGTAGTACTATTCATTATTGCGTTTGATAAACTCACCGATATCTGCCTAAATATAAAAAATGTTAATTTAACTAAGTATGCCGACGATGCTTTTATTTACACTAATTTGAAAGATCCGCAGGCAACTAATAATGTTTTTAATGAAGTACTCATGAAATTCAAAAAATGGGGTTCACTTTCCGGAGCATCTATCTCAACTTCTAAATGTAAATTATTACATATTTGTAAAAAAAAAAAAAGAAATGTTCAAATATTAGGAATATATTTTGACAATAAGTTTACATTTAAGTATCACTGTATTAACCTTAGAAAATCGCTTTCCAGTAGACTAAACATAATTAAGTATTTAGCTAGCAAACGGTCATTTATACATACAAATACACTTATTAATATTACAAGAGCCATAATACTCTCCAAAATAGACTATGGCCTGGCGATTTACGGCTGGTGCTCGAACAGAAACATTAAGCAGTTGGAGGCTCCATATCACGCTGGGATTCGTCGTAGCTTAAACGCTTTTCCTACATCACCAACTAAATGTATTTTAGGAGAAAGTGGCTTAACCTCAATAAATTAAAGAGTTTACAAAAAAACGATATAACTTCTTCCAAAAATACTTAATTCTCTAAACCCAGGAATTCAGAAATGTATAACGCTTGCAACAAAACACAAAAGGAAATTCCAACATAAATCTACCCTCCGCCGCTGTCTTCAGTTTGCAACAACTTTAAACATTCATATCCCATCGAAATTTTATACAACCAACACTCAACCTGAATGGCTGATTAGTGATGTTTCAATAAATACATCTCTAGATAATTTTAAAAAATCCACCACCAGTAACACAGTTTTTCAACAAAACTTCTTAGAACTAACCTACGTTTATAAGAATAAAAAGTTTAAAGAAATTTTCACAGATGCGTCCAAATTAATAAATACTGCCTATGCTGTTACCACAGCTAACGGGACAACTATTACTGGTGGAATTCTTCCAAAAAGGCAAATTCTTTATTTGCTCAGACAGCTTCTGCTGCTTGAACGCCATCCGCAACATACAAAATAATTCCATAGTAATATCTAAAAATTAGAGACATTTGCATTAAACATAAAAGAAAAATAGCTCTTCTCTGGGTGCCAAGTCACGTTGGCATTCCCGGGAACGAATATGCTGACAAGGCGGCAAGATTCTTCGAATCTGCTCCCACTTTTCTTAACGAGGTGCAAGACCAAAATGACCTCAGTAAAATTTTAAGCAGACACATATATGAAAAGAAAGTTGCAGACTGGAAGAAATTTAAACACAAATACGCAATCCTAAACAAACTACGCGAAAAGGTACGCTACCCCAACAATATCTCAAGACAGCAAGCAACATATTTTACTCGATTAAGGATCGGGCACACGCAAATCAGTCACCAACATCTTCTTGGCGACAATCCTATACCATCATGCCCATTCTGTCCCAGCACATTAACCATGGAACATATATTCAATATCTATCCAGCACTAGAGAGTATTAGGCAAAAACACATTAATTCTAGTAAATATTTCGCAACCAGAAATTGTAATGTAATTTTTATAATAAAATATAAACTTTGTAACTTTATACTATTATATCGGAGGCGATGGCCATAGTAGCTTGTACTCCTTTCTTACTATTAGGTTTAATATTTTGAATATTTTTCCTAATAAAAATAATAATAATAATACTTTTACAACTTGAAAAAATCAGACATAAGGAATTACCCTTAGGTACATAGCGTTTGTTAGTTATATGGTGTCTAGAGAAAGTTTTCACTTTTTCACGATTTTGTCCACTTTAGGCACAAAGATAAACCGTTATTAGAAAAACACGTTTGCTCAATTTTATTAAGATAACTTATATACATATTTGCCGATATATACGATATAAAGTCAACCGGAATTCGGGATGCGCGACTAAAAAAGTAACCAATTGCCTTTACCGAAAGTAATTTCCGAAGAGCGGTCGCGATTCCAGTCTTAATACAATTGGATTCTTTGTTATATTTCACATTCCACTTCGCACAACCTTAAGCTAAATATATGTACTTGGATATATGTATGAGTACGTATAATTATTTTCGTTAAATTAAGTAAAATAATAATGTGATTATGTTAAGTAGTATTATTAGGGTAAGGTATTTTATGTAGACTAAATTTTGCAACTTTTATTCAATCTTTATTTTACATTTCATATTTATTTCAATAAAATTCTTATGTTATGATTCCTATGTTAATTTTAGTATTCGTGAAGACGTTTGACGCAATGTCGTCCACCATGACAGGATCATGATTCTGCAATATCGATAGGTAGCAGGACAAGTATATGTATTGGGCGCTTAATTAGCGTCTTGCTCTTCAGCAATTGGTGATCGTATGGGAGAGGTACAATTTAATATGCGACATTCTACTCGGATTAATTTGAATGAAAGCGACAAATCCGAGTACTCATGCAAGAGCGGGTTGAGCTTTTGCAAGTTTCTGGGTAAAAACTAAAGTGTACAAGACATTTTTAGAATACTTGATGAAAAGAGAATTTTTCAATAATGTCCATTATTGTATTTTCTTTTACAGTTACAGTTAATGTGAAAGTATTTGACTCCTTCTCTAATGCTTCGTTTTCTGGGGAGAGCTGTAAGTGAGTGTTATTTGGTCATAAAACGAGAGGGACTGTGAGCCGTCAAACCTTATCGATTTTTTTAATACGCCCACGTTGCAACCCAAGGACCAATTCCGGACACTCTTTTTTCCACAAAGGTTTGTAATGTGGATGGATGCGTTTTAATCCAATGCAACAGTATTTTAGAGTCTGACCCAAATGTAATTTACTCGAATCGTTGACTCAACATGGGCGTTACTCATGTTGCTAAGAGCTCGATATGACTTGATATCAGCGGAGCCACTCTAGATTTGGCAGTAAGCATTCAACATTCATTTAACATCACTAGCAGATTGGCTTCGTATGTATGTATATGCAGCATTCGTACGCTTTTATTGAAGCGTCGGGGAACCAATGTATTTGACAGATAGCACGGCTCTATGTTCACGTACTGAGGCAAAAATAATTGATGAGAGGTGCTGTAGGTGGGCTTTGAAATTCCCAGCTAGTGTCAGGGTACAATGGAATCGACTCATCCCAATCTAGTTTTTGAATCCAAAGTTTTTGGAATAAGATGCTTTCCTCTCACGGCAACTAATAGATTTCCAGTGTTTTAGTTGAATTTTTGTCATTGAAACTTTTAGTTTTTAATTACCACACTTCTTTTGAAGATCTAGGAACTCAAAGCGGTCAAATTCCGTTTAGAAGTCATGAACCGAGTGGATACTTAGTTGTATTAGCATCGCCGAGTATTTGTAAACTCCGTGCTGCTAGAAATGGTGCAGGCTCAGTGCCGGAAGTGACAGTGTTATGGCGAAACAAATTTAATTTGCTCTGAGAAATGCTCGCTCCACGTAAAAAACTGACAGTTTCTGTCTTCTTTAAGCACAATTATTTTGTGGTACATTTTAGTAATGACTGCCTTTAAAGCGTACTTATGTAACCGAAATCGAAGATAGAGAGATGAGTAAGAGTGGTGATGCCACTAATATGTAAAATGTAAAATTATTCACAGCTTTTACAAACTTGACGTTATTTTACAAATAAAAGCATAAAATAGCTCTATTATATCATTTGTAATAACAATTGATAATTTAAAACAAAAATATATACCTATTTATTTATTTTTTGCATAAAAAATTTCACTTTGAACAAAATATTAAAAATTCATTGAAGTGCAAGGTATTAGTATGGCCACAACGAAATTGTGTACATGCAAAATGGAGAGCTGTGTTCATGTAGTAGGATCCACAACGCCGTTTTCAGTTCACTGTCGTGATGCCATGTCGTGTCGTAAGCATTGTATTCAGTATATAATACTCTTGTTGCGGAATTAAGTGAAATTGTTGGCACTAACAATTTTCATATAGTGCCTTTGAAAAAAGGCAATATAGACGAAACAAAAATTCAGTCGTACACTGAAAAAAGTTTCATGGAAATAGTTAAATTTTTGTCAAATAAAAACAAAAATTATTATTCGTATCTATTGAAGAGCTCTAAGGGCCTAGTTATTGTAATCAAGGTTATAGAGTCCGCCGTAGACTCTAGTGAAGTCAAAGAAGCACTGGAAGAATGCGCTTTTGGAATTAAAACCGTTGTATATATGTATGTATATTTAATAGAAACGAAGCCAATGTTTAAAATTGAATTGTTGCCAAACTCAAATCAACTTAAAAAAATGAAACACATCCAATATATAATTAGAAATATTTGCTGCATCGTAGAGTAACTGTGGAAAAATCACATACAAGAAACGGTCCGGTACAATGTACTAACTGCCAAGAATATGGGCATACTAAATCATATTGCACTCTACGCAGTGTTTGTGTGGTATGTGGTGAGTTACATCCCACATCTAAATGCACCCTTAAGAAAGAATAATTAAATAATGTTAACCAACATAAATTAGAGATTGTCAGATTTCTGTCTGAAAAAAATATAGATGTACTAACTGCCAAGAATATGGGCATACTAAATCATATTGCACTCTACGCAGTGTTTGTGTGGTATGTGGTGAGTTACATCCCACATCTAAATGCACCCTTAAGAAAGAATAATTAAATAATGTTAACCAACATAAATTAGAGATTGTCAGATTTCTGTCTGAAAAAAATATAGATGTAATGCTTATTTCAGAAACTCATTTAACAAATAAAAATAATTTCAATATACCGAGATTTAAACTACATATGTATGTGTTACAAATCATCCGGATGGAAAAGCAAATGGTGGTACGGCAGTGTTGATTAGAAATCGTTTAAACCACTATGCTATAGAATCTCATGCTACACCACAGTTATAAGCTACAACAATATCACTTGTGACTTAAACCTTACGACTATATACTGTCCACCTCGTTTTAAAATTACAGAAATTTTTTTTCGAACACTAGGTCAAAGATTTCTGGCAAGTGGAGATTACAACGCTACACACACGTATTGGGGCTCACGTCATATTAATCCAAAAGGACGACAGCTGTATCAAACTTTTATAAATAGGCGCAATGACCTTGAAATAATATCTCCTGGCCTAGTGATCGTAAGAAAATACCAGATTTATTTATTTTTTATTTATTTATTTAGAAGAGAAATAAATATAAATACAGTAATACCCCGGACTTACGCGATAGGTGGGTCCGAGCGGTTGCCGTGTAAGTCGAATTCGCGTAAGTCGGGGTTCAACGTTGCATATAAATACATATAAAGTTTGTTTAATCGGGACCAGAGTTTAAAGAAAACAATAATTTAGAAGAAAAATGTTTAATAAAGTGTAGGATAATAAAAAAATATTACATTGTTATGAATAAAGTAAGCTAAACCGAGGTTATTTTGATGTCGAAGGCTTCATATATTCTAACAGTGTTGCCTGACGAGTTAAATTTTTATTCTTTTCACGTAAAATTTCCTCGTAGCATACCAGTAATTTTTTTATCCCTCGTTTTGTAGTAGAAATGCGTTCTTCATTAGAATCAATTTTTTCTAAAATTTGTAACCCCTTTTCAATTGAATTGAGCCCTTCTGTTAAGTTTGCAATTGTCATTTGATTTACCGATTCAACTGGGTCTAGCGAATCAGTTTGGTCAATATCTTGCTCATACTTACGCATTTCTATAACCTCGTCAATTGTTACCTCTTGATTGTGTGAATCTAGCAATTCTTGAACGTCATCATTTTCGACCTCTAAATTTAATTGTTTGGCGATATCGACCACTTCTTCTATTATGCTATCGATTTGTTCAGGATCTGAAATGGTTTCTCCTTGGGTTTCAGAAATGAAAAAAAATGGACACAGTTTTTTCCAGACACCATTGAGAGTTTTTTGTGAAACCTCATTCCAAGATTGTCCAATAATTCTTACAGCATCTAAAACATTGAATTGCTTCCAAAAGTCTTTAACAGAAAGCTCATTGTTTTGTCTCATAGCTTCATGTAGATGTGCAAATGACCGCCTTGTGTAGTAAGCTTTAAATGTTTTAATGACTCCCTGGTCCATTGGTTGAAGCAAGCTGGTAGTGTTTGGTGGCAAAAATACAACTTCCACACGTGGATCGAAATTAATTAGAGTTGCGGGAGGATGATTAAATAAAGAGAAACCCAGGAGTAATATCCTGGTAAAATATATATTTTAGAATTGCCTAAATAGCATTCTTAATTCGCGCGGCAATCAAAATGAAAAACCGCGTATCTTCGAATTCGCGTAAAACGGGGTAGCGTAAGTCGGGGTATTACTGTAGTTATTCCACTTATGTATATATATGTATGTAAGGCACTGGCTGCTAGGGCCTTCGGATTGATTAATATTTAAAGATTAAGTTAATACCTTTTTATTACTTAAAACTAAAGCAAATTAAATATTAGTTTGTACTTCAGTTACTTATATATTAAATAATTAATTTACATATTTGCATATATTTTACAAAGAGATTAATGTTATTGTCATCTGTCCGATAGAGTAAGTCAGATGGTTTGTTGTTACCAAAAATCAAGACTCTTTGTTGTTGTACGTGTGCGCAGTGATCGAGGATATAAAGTATTGTGAAATCTTCCGAACCACATAAAGAGCATATAGGTTTGCTTGTACCATTCAACAGGTGTCCATGTGTCGCAAGTGTATGTATGTCCAATCCTTTTGCGTGTGTATGTTCTTATATTTTAACATGTGATTGTATTGGAATAATGTGGTTTTTGGCCTAATGGATTAGAAAGTTTATAATAGTGGCTATAGTGTCTCCAATCGTTTAGACAACGGACCGATATATGTTGTTTAACGTATTTCTTAATATCTTTTGTGGTGAAGTATCCTGACGTATGCAAAGGCTCTTTGTGTGCTTCTTTCGCTCGTTTGTCAGCCATTTCGTTTCCTTGAATCCTTGTGTGTCCAGGTATCCACATAATTTTGATACTGTTATTGTGTTGAAAAATAAGGTTTTTTATTTTGTAATTCCTACAATCATTTGATTGGTTAAAAATGGCATCTATGGCGGATTTACTGTCGCTGCAAATAATAGCTTTCTTTCCATTCCTAGCGGCAAAATGAACCGCTTCCAATATTGCAGCTGTTTCAGCTGTAAATACCGAGAAGTACGAAGGCAAAAAAAAGCAGCTAGGGTGACACCGTTCTTGTTTGTCAAAGCAAATGAGGTGCAGGTATCACTTTTCGATCCGTCTGTAAATATAAACTCCCAATCATTTCTATAAGGTTGAATAGTTTCTTTATATAGCTGAACTTATTCCGTGTTGCTGGTAGATTGCTTGCGATATTGTTGTGTAACACTGATGTAACTTGGAGATAATGTCATGGAAGGCGGAATAATTGAAGGTTCAGCCAATGTAGGGCTCGTAATTATCCCGAGTTGCTTGAAAATGGTTAGACAACGCATTATGGTTGTGGGTTTGTTGTATCTGCGTGGACATTAGAGAGTGCTACTTACATTCATGAGTGTTAACTTGTTTCTGCATAGAAGCAACTTTGAAATGAGTAGCTGTGTGTTATGTATGGTCCTTTGCTGAATATCTGGTAACTCGGATTCTTTTAAAATAGCTTTGATTGGTGATGTTGGGAAGGCACGAATACTCCTTGGCGCTGCCGCATGGTAAGGTGCATGTAAGAGTTTGATATGAGTTTTGGCACAGTGTTCGTATATTGCAAGTCCATAGTCAATTTTTGACAACAATAATGCCCTTGTCACATTAATGAGAGTGTTTGGGTGACACAAACAATTTTTTGATGATAAGTACTTTATAATGTTTAGTCTTAAAAATAAGTTTGATGGAATATATTTACAATGTTCTTTATAAGAAAGAGTCTTATCAAATATTAAGCCTAGAGTTTTTAAGGTAGGGGTGTGGGGTATTTGTGTATTTAAAAAGGTTAAGGTAGGAAATGAGCAATTATGTTTTCTACAAATATGAAATTTGGAGCTTTTGTTTAATGAAATTTTTACACCTGAAATTTCCGACTATTTGTTGACATCATTTAAAATTTTTATAAATGCATGTTTAACTTGTCATAAGTCTTTAATTTTTGTAAAGATCACGACGTCATCTGCGTAGATAAAGTGTTTTATTTGTGGGTTAGTACTAATTATGGAGCTGACTTTATTAAACGCAATGATGAAGAGAGTTGCCGAGAGTGGTGAACCCTGGGGTATACCATTGTTCAACTTGAAAACGTGTGATTGGCATTTATTGGTACATACGATAAATTTTCGTTGATATAAGAAAGATTTTATAATATTAAACATTTTGTTTCCTATTTTCCATTGCTTAAGTTCACTGAGTACCATGTGAGCTCCAATCCTGTCGAAGTCTTTTTCTAAATCCAGGCTTAGAACTGAAACGTGATTACGGGATGTCAAGTTAGTGGAAGCGAAGTGTTCAAATTGTAACAAGGGGTCTATTACTCCTAATCCTTTTTGAAACCAGAATTGGTGCGGACTTATGAGTCGGTTTACTTTTGCATACCACATCAGTCTCGAGGAAATTATTTTTTCTAATGCCTTGGACATACAGGGTAAAAGGGAAATGGGTCTGTAATTCTCAATGCAGGAAGAAGTGTGTAATAAGTGTAATATCAGCTTCAATATGAAGTGCATTTGGAGACGGTGACGAGGTAGAGTAGGTTTCATTTTCTATTCGTTTTTTAATTGCGTTAAATGTAGGAGGAAAGTTTGTTTCGGAGGAATATGATGACCATGTTTCTGCAAATTTTTCCGCAATTTGATGTTGTTGTGTTTGTTATATTTTCTGTGGTGAAATTGTTTTCGGTTATTTCTTTTTCTTGTGTTTTTTTATACATATTATTGGTAGATTTGTTGTTTGTAATAGAAGGAATATTTTCTGTAGAAGATATTTGTGAGAGTTTGTTATTTTCTAATAAGTTGTTGGTAGTATTTTTAACTATACTAGCGAATGTAGCAGAGTTTTCACTGAGTGCATGAGTATGAGTGGAGCACTTTTTGTCAGTTTTTATTGTTATTATTTGTTTCATTTGTATAAATTTGGGACATATTTTGTCAGAAGATGCGTGGTTACCTGAACAGTTTATGCAAAAGGAATGAGTACAAGGGGATGGTTGGTGAGGTTGTCGCAAACCGCGACTTTAGCACATCGTTTTGTTGTATGACCTAAAAGTTGGCAGTTTTTGCACCTCATAGGGCTTGGATAGTATGGCCTTACCTTAGTTGTGTACCATGACACTTAAATTTTTTCCAGTAGGTGATATTTATCAAAGGTCAGCAGAACGACTCCACTAGGTACTGGCTTTTGATTAATGCATTTAGGGAATTTGAAAATTGATACAGCTCCCTGTGGTTTTAAGTGTTCAATGATTTCATCGTCTGAGATTTCGTTGAGGCATGGTGCGTAAATTGTTCCTTTTCTGTAGTTAAGGTTGTTGTGGAGTTTTATTTCTACATCACATATGCCATATAAAGTTTTCGTTGATATGAATTTTTGAGCTATGTTGTTATTTTTAACTAATAATAAAAGTTTTCCGTCTGTAAGGTCTGATATGTTTATTATTTCGGTGCTTATATTTTTTAACGCTTTGTGCACAGCAAAACACGAATATTTGTTTATGGGTTTTTGAGAGTTCGTTGCACTTAGCACTAAATATCTTGGGTTATCTTTTGTTGTTGGAGGAAAGCTTGGGAAATCGTTATTGGGAAATGCTTGAATTTTTTTTCTTTTTGATTTGGGACTTGTTGATAACAGAGAGAACCTGTTATCACTTAGAGAGTGTCCCCCTGGGGGCATGTTTCTTGTTGTTCACTATGCTATAATATATACAATCTTTTACACGTGCTTTAAATGAAAGTTCTTGAAGTTAGAATGCACTTACAAAAAAGGTGTGAGATTAGCAAAAAAACCACCAATAGCATAAAAACAAAAACGTTCGCTTTGAGTGTCAGTCGATGACTTGAAAAATACCAGATTTAATTGATTTTGCTGTAATCAAAAGTATAGATAAATCGCACATAACAGCTGATACATGTACTGATCTATCTTCTGATCACTCTTCTGTAATAATAAAGTTAAGTGAACAACCCATATTCGTTAATCCAAAAGTGGGTCTAACTTCTTATAAAACGAATTGGCTAAAATATAAAAAATACGTCAGTAGCTACATTAATATTGAGTACAAAATAAATACAGGAAGAGATATTGACGAAAGCATAAGAGAAGTCAATGATATAATAACCATCGCAGCTGTCTTAGCAACACCAAACAGAAGCTATAATTTGCTTGGTTTCAGAAAAATCTCTAATAAAGAAACAGAAATGCTTGTAAATGAAAAAAGACGTGCAGCTTCAATTGAAAGCTGCTGTACGTAAATTAAAAAACAGCGCTCGAATAAGAGGAAGAATTAAACACCGAAATGTATATAAAGAAGCTGTGTCCAAATTCAAACAAGCAAAATTCCCTTCGGAAAGCCCAAAAGTCCATGAAGCCACCAACTGACTCCCTCGTGCCAATACGAGACTTGGGTGGAAATTGGGTTCGAAGTGACGAGGAAAAAGCTAATTGTTTTGCAAATCACCTAGAAAAGGTACTTCAACCGAATTTGTCAAAGAACAACTTTAAGCTGTCAATCTTACCCAACACAGCTAAAGAGTAGCTCGAGTCTCTTAAGACTTCACCTTCTGAAATTATTGGTATCATCAAAGAACTTAATCCAAAAAAGACGCCGAGACATCATAATATTTCCCCAAAAATGCTACTTGAGTTACCAATTATTACTATAGAGGTGCTCTCTTTGCTCTTCAATGCTATTCTTAGTTTCGGATACTATCCAATTTCATGGAAAAAGTCGAAGATTATCCTGATAGATAAACATGGGAAAGACTTAACACAGCCGTCTTTATACAGACCAATCAGTGTTCTACTCTGTCTTTCAAAAGTATATGAAAAAGTATTACTATCAAAGAAAAAATCTCTTTCTCTCCATGAAAATAATACAATATCAATTCATCAATTCGGGTTTCGTGCGAAACATGGCACAATAGAGCAAGTAAATGGAATTACTAACAAGATAAGAAAAGAATTTGAGCACAGGGAGTACTGTTCAGCAATATTTCTAGATGTAGCTCAGGCGTTTGATAAGGTGTGCCACGAAGGTCTCTTATACAAGATTAAAAAAATTCTACCTTTAGAATTGTATAAAACATTGGAGTCTTATTTAAGAAATAGAAAATTTATAGTAAAAGGGAGAGATTCATCTTCTTCTTCTTGTGAACCTCAAGGCAGTGTTTAAGGCCCAACACTATACATCATATATACAGCAGATCTTCCAACAGCTTCAACTTCAACTTTTGCGGATGAGACAGCTATAGTGAGCCGTAAAAAATGCCACATTTTAGCATCACAAATATTAGCGAAGCATTTAAGTTCTGTCGAAGAGTGGCTAGCGAACTGGCGTATAAACATTAATAAGCAGAAGTATAATAGCAGAAACAGTCAAAAACGCTACTCCCTTCCTTCCTTTTTCTTCCTTATCGAGAAAAATGTGTGCACAGTTGAGCACGTAGGAAAAACGCAGAAAGCAGCCATCTTTGTTTGTTTTCATTTGAACAATGTTGCCATTGCCCAATACGCATATAAAGTTTTGAGCACACCTACGTTTTCAATTACAATTTTTTACAATACAAAATATCAAAACTGAAAACAAACTATTAAAAATAGTTTATATATTTATAAATAATAGCATTCGACTCTGATTTTGAGTTATTTTAAGAAAATTTCAAACATATTGAACAGATTGCATTATAAATATTGATAATTACTACAGTATATCGATATTGGTAACCCTGCATTGTGAGAGAGCAATCAGCTGACACGTTTCTGCGGCAAAAATCCAAATGTCGTGAATTCTCACGTCACCCCACGTCAAAGAGAGAAGGGAATAGCGTTTTTCACTGTTCACTTTCATTGCGCGCCCATAGGATAGGTGATATCAGCTGACACGAGCCACGATTCTATGGTCTCCACTGTTTCTGCTATAACTCGTCGTAATTGATTGCAGCGGCAATCAGCGATTGTATTTGTGAAAAAAGATTAGCAGCGACATTTTTAATTCAGAACAGAACCGGCTGCGAAGTCGAACGGGTCTACCCAAAGTGATAGTTTTACATTGGGCAGTGGATGAGCTAGCATAGTGCAATTTGTTAACTCAGATTTGCAGGTTTCGAAGTGGCGTTTAGTAGCTTCGGTTCAATGAAGAGTACTATTCCGTTTTTTTGGTTACCCAGGATTATGGCAAAAAGTGGTCCAGCGCGTTTGGCAAGATTAGACGATAAAAGTTCAGCATAGCTAAAAAATGCTTAAGTTCTTTGGCAACAGTCAGAACTGGGATCTGCGTTAAGGGGCGGATCTCATCTTTCGTGATTGAATGGAATTCAAACTCGAAAACTTGAAAATTCGATTTTGAGATGTCGATGCTTAGGTTGAAGTCTCTTAAATGGCTGAAGACCAAGCGAAGATGTGCTTTATGCTCGTCAAGGGACGTGAAAACATAGTCCAAACGTCTAAACATTTCCTAACCCAAAAGTCGTATGATACGAATATCATCGGCATGTATTGGCACTTGATGAAAGGCTTTTTGAATGTCAATCATAGAAAACAATTTTAACTGTTAAGATTGCACAAAAGTCATTCGGCATTCACCGCTCTATAATCGCCGTACGGCCTCCACAATCAGCTCCTAACTTTTGCGTCGATAGTGGTGTCAATCAGATAGTGGTGTCGGACAGATACGCCTCGATATTATTGTCCGTAATTTTAGCAAACTCTTTGATGATGTCTGAAAATTTCTGCGAAGTGTCGATTGTAGAAATGCTTGGTGTTGTTAGTCGTGTTATTGGGCGCGATGTATTTAGTAGAGTGGTGCGATTGCCAAGTTAGTCTCCCTTTCAAGTCTACAACTAAACCATAGTGTCCGAGGAACTCGGCGCCTAATATGGCCTGTGAGACGTCTGCTATAATGAAATTCCATAGAAATTCACGGCGTAAATTCAGGTTTAACTTCAGGATGACTTCTCCGTATCTAAGCACACGTGAGCCATTTGCGGTAAACCGTTGCATTGGACCTTGGAATGACTGAAACGTCTGCCCCGAATTAATTAAAATATGCATGTTGGCAGATGTTTCGAAAGCAGAAAGTCGAAAACTTTTTTAGTACCAGGGTGTAAGCTTGCCTATCGTGAGCTACCAGTTGCCACTGTCTGTATGACGGTACACGGCTGTCGGCACTTTGTGGCGTTGCTACCAAATTTAGCGCGGTTCGGTTAACGGATTTGTTGCGTGATGTAGATCTGGAACGATGTCGGCCCCTGGAGCGGTCGTTACTCATAAGTAAACTGACTTCCTTTGACAAGGTGGCGATTTCAGCTTGTAGTATAAAAATTTCTTTCGATAGCCAAGTTTCGGATGTAATGCTACATTCAATGCCAGGCATTCGGCGATGGAATTCGCATTCGGCTCACCCAGAGGCCGTGAAGTATGATTTCGCTAAGCGCGGGCCCTGTGGTGCGACGCATCTCATTGAACAAGTCGTTAGGTCGGCGATCTCTTAATGGTAGTTCTTTGAAAGCGCGTTGGAGGCGTCATTGCTGACGGAGGGACACTCCCGAGTATGATGTGGAATTTCGCGGAATCGATGACAATTCGCGATGCCTTGCATCAAAAATCGAGGGAATAAAAATATGCCTCGATATTATCGTTAGATATTGTTGGGAACGGGACCCGTGGAAAGAAAATGTTTGTAGAAGCGGCATCCGCCATACTTCCTCCATCAGTTACAAGCGTGCTATCATTTGAGCTCATGTTTAAACATGTTCTAGAGCACGGGGTCACCAGTTTAGTGGTTTGCACCAGAAAAAACGTTCATTAGCTTTACAAAAAGAAAGTAGAAGAATAAGGGTTGCCAGGACGCAGTGCGCCAGGGTGACTTCACCACATACATATATAAATCATCAGGATGACGAGAAAAGTTGAAATCCGGCTGACTGTCTGTCCGTCCGTGCAATCCTTAACTTGAGTAAGAATTGAGGTATCTTCAAAACTTTGTGTTCGAGCTAGTACAAAAAAATACGAGATGGGCGCAATAAAACCACTGCTATGCTCACAAAACGCCATAACCAAAAATTATAAAGTTGGATAACTAAGCACTAAGGTATGATATAGAACTGTAATTATGCACTTAGCAGCAAGGGTCATCTTGTCGGCAAACACTGTTGAAAAAGTGGACGCGATCTCGCCCTCTAATGGATTAAAGATACATATTTTCTAAACTGTTAAAGCTACAACAACCAAATTTATCCAGCTCGAATATTATGAGAACTCCTACTAACAGTGTAAAAATGGATAAAATCGATAAAAGATAACCCCACTCACTCTCCACATAACAGTACTATTAAGAACTACATAAAGCGCGATAAATCATTAACTAAATGCGCCAGAGACATTAAATTTTATCTACAAATTGGTACGAGAGCCGGTATGGAATAAGGCCGACGGGCGTGGGACCCATACGTGCACACTTTTTGGTGAAATCCCATTTCTCAAAACCTGACCTACCTACTTTCACAATATTTAGTGTGTGGCATTCCTTTCATATTCCCATTCCTCTTGTTGCCTGAAAGCGATAACAATTTTTTTAAACAAGTCATATTCTCCCAAGGGGCTCAGAAAATCCACTAAATATGCATTAACAACCATTACATTCGTCTAAATTGACTATTTAGTGTTGGTCTTTGGTCCGTACTTCTTTCGAAATTAATGTGGTGACACCGTTATTGTAAATAGAGAGCGGTTTTGATCGATGATCACCAACTGTTTATGACCGCAATTGGATGAAGTTGATCTTGACAACATCTGGTTCCAACACATGTGCAACCCAACATGTGCAACAACCGAATTGCCAGAAAAGTTTGGATATTCGATTATTTCAAGAATTTGTGAAATAGAATGGCCTTCAGGAAATTGTGAGTTAACACCATTCGACTATTTCGCGTGGGATTATTTGAAGTCATTGGTCTTTAGCAATAAACCAGATTCTCTTTGAGCTGTATAAGTCAATATTGGACTTGCTATTCATGACATACATCTTGATATAGTGTAATAAGTCCTCAAATATTGGGTTGATCAAATTCGTTCCTGCAAAAAACGTCGTGAGGGCCATTTGAATGATTTTGTATTCAGAACTTAATTGGATCGAATTTTTAAATTCGATAAAATATTTTAATTCAAGGAATTGAAAGTCAGTTTCTGTTTGTAAAACAAATTTCTAAAAGAAAATTTTTTCGACAGATAAGAGTGTTCGTAAAAAATTTTCAAAATTTAACTAAAAAAAGAATTTACTTGGTCCGAAGAAGCACCTATTGGCAAGAATTATTCTGCGTTGGATTTCGAGACGGACGCTGTTGTTGCGAATTTATATACGACTTCAAAGTTATGACTGTCATCAGCGACGGGGGAGCAGAACTAACGGAGCGGGTGTTGAGGCCAATGATATCTATATTATCGGCGTACGCCAGCAGCTGTACACTCTTATAGAAAATGGTACTTTCTCTGTTTACTTCTGCAGCTCGAATTATTTTCTCCAGAAGTATGTTGAGGAAGTCACAGGAAAGGGAGTCGCCTTGTCTGAAACCTCTTTTGGTGTCCAACGGCACGGAAACGAACTTCTCGTTTCTGACGGAGCGTTTAGCGTTGCTCAACATCCGTTTACACAGCCGTGTTAGTTTTGCGGGGATACCAAATTCAGACATCGCGGCATAAAGGCAGCTCCTTCTCGTGCTATCAAAAGCAGCTTTGAAATCGACGAAAAGGTGGTGCAGTCGATTCTTTTCCAAGATTTGGCGCATGGTGAATATCCGATCAGATACAGATTAGCCAGGAGTGAAGCTACACTGATGAGGTCCAATCAGTTTTTCGACAGTGAGCTTTAATCTTTCACACAATATGCTCGATAGAACTTTATAAGCGAGGCTTATCCCACTATAAATGGTGCAGATTGTGGAGTCTACCTGTTCATGGATTGGCAGTTCTCCGCCACCGTATTTGAATAGCTCGGCCGGCAATCCTTTGGCCCCCGCCGCTATGTTGTTGGCCTGATAATGACGTTATATTTTAACTGCTATTCAGCAGGCTGGAGAAGTGTTCCATCCATAATATTAGTATGCTCTGGGCATCAGTCGCTAGATCACCTTTTGGGGTTCTACAAGAGTATGCTCTGGTCTTGAAACCTTCTGCTTGTCGCCGCATTTTTTCATAGAATTTTCGATCATAACCGATATTGGCCAGCTTTTCAAGCTCTTTATACTCACGCTTTTCGGACTCTTTATTTTTCTGTCTGCAAATGCGTCTCGTTTCCCTCTTTAACTCTCGGTATCTATCCCATCCTACACATGTTGTGGTCGATTGTAACGTTTCGAGGTGGGCGGTCGCTTCCTTTCCGCTGCAGCTATACGTAAGGAGCTTGAAATGCCGTCCTACAGTTTCCTTATAC
>CM050322.1:82954667-82980899 GCA_027475135.1 Bactrocera correcta | reverse complement strand
ATATTCGTTATATACTCACTGGAAGTCCGAAACTCTTTATATTAGATATACAAGTATAGGGTTAAAGGAAGTATTGACCCGATTTTACCCACTTTCGGCATAAAGGCACATTGATCAGAAAATCGTTTTCTCCTAGTTTCATTACTAGTCCTCACATATTGACCGATTTTTTCGGTTAGAAAACAGCAGTAGGCACCGTAGTCCACACATTCGGTCGCTGGGGCCTTGAAAAGTTATGGTATTATTACAAATAATTTAAGCAATTTTTTATTATGTTGGACGCTCTTTTTAAATGATCTGCACTCGTTCTTCTTTATCTTCAACATGGCCGCAGATCGTGCTGCCACACTCCTTTATTTATAATAAGATACATAATTTACAGATTTATGATGTTACCACAATATATAATTTACATATTTATAATGCTGCCACAGTTCGACCATCCTGACATGTAATCGTCCCGATTACGCTTTCATTAGGGAGACCATGGTTTAACCAAGGCTTCATGTTTGCTACTTCCCATATTCCTTCATATGGAATTTGGCTAAGTTGAAATCCCTCGACATCTCTAAGTATATACCTGTCATTAGGAAGTATTTTGCAAACTCTATAAGGACCTTTAAACTTGGGGGCAATCTTTTTACATGCACCTGGATTACTTATATAATTCTTTACCATAACATAATCTCCTTCCATATACTTTCTTTGTGTCCGATGTTTATCTTTCAGCAATTTATTATAATTTTGAGACTTTGAAATATTTTCTGCTGCCTTATCCCTAATATCTGCTAAGTTACGTTCATTATTATTCAAATCATTTTCTTCTAGTCTTTCTCTGAGAAAGTCAACGACAGTTCCCCTTTGTGAAACTCCAAAAAGTAGTTCGCTTGGAGTTGTGCCTATACTTCGATGCATCGTATTGTTTAAAGCATACTCTATGTCCGGTAAAGTTTTGTCTAAGCTGAAATTAAAGCCACCGCTGGTTAATTTTGCTATCATTGGAGCAAGACTACGATTAACGCGCTCCACCTGTCCATTGGCTTGTGGCGATCCTGTCGCAATTTTTACATGTTTTACGTTATTTGTTTTCAAAAAATTTTCAAAATCTTTTGATGTAAACGCACTGCCTCGATCAGATATCAATACCTTTGGACGACTGTAACTACTAAAATACAATTTTAAACAGCTCATGACCTCCCTGGTGCCTGCTGAACACACCGCATATAACTTAACAAATTTAGTGAACCCATCTATTACCAAAAATACATATTTTTTCTTAGAATGTTTAAATGACACTGGACCGAAGTGATCCACATGAACAGTTTCGAAAGGTACGTTTCCTTTAGGTATATTATGTAAGAGGCCCTCATGTTTCCCACTCTTCGAGGAAAAGGCAATACACTTTAGGCAATTTGAGATATATTGTTTAATTTTCTCCTTCATTTTGGGAAACCAATATGACTTTATTATAGCACTGAAAACTTTATCACTTCCCATATGACCCATTTCATCGTGATACTTTCTCAATAAATGTTCTTCCATCTCATTTGGTATATAAAATAGTATATTTTGTCCGTTTTTTCTATAAACTAAGCCATTCCGCATTTCAAAAACACCATTTTCCTTGTTTTCCAATTCCCCCCGGATTTCAATAATTTTCCTATCTCGATTTTGGCAAATTGACAGATTTTGCTCAAACGTATTTTCTTCAAGAACTAAGATATTTGAAGTGCGACTAAGTGCGTCCACATGGAGCATTCTATTTCCATTACGGTGTTCGAGAACATATTGAAAATTTTGCAATTCGAGTGCCCACCTGGCTATTCTTGGATTTACTTCCTTCTTATTTAAAGTTAGCATGAGTGAATTGCAATCAGTGACTATCTTAAATTTCAATCCTTGAAGATATACCCGAAATCTCCGAAGTGCATAAATAATTGCAAGTGTTTCCAGCTCAAAGCTGTGGTATTTAGATTCGGGCTCGCTGGTACGTTTCGAAAAATAAAAGACTGGGTGAAATTTGTCGTCACTCTTTTTTTGTAATAATATTGCACCAAATCCCCGAGAGCTGGCATCGCAATGCAGCTCTGTATCATCTCTTGGGTCGTAAATCGCTAAGATAGGAGACCCAATTAATTTATTTTTAAGTTTCTCAAAACACTGTAACTCGTCTTCCCCAAATGTAAATTTAACATTCTTTTTTATTAGTTTGTACAGAGGCTGAGCTTCTCGCGAAAAATCTTTAACGAATCTTCTAAAGTATGAGCATAAGCCCAAAAAACTGTGTACAGCTTTTGTGTTACTGGGTATAGGAAAATTCAGTATAGCTTCTACATTCTTTTCATCCGGTAGAATACCTTTACTCGAAATGTTATATCCTAAATAGCGTATTTCTGACTCCATAAATCGGCATTTATCTAACCTCAATTCCAATTTGTTTTGTACTAACTTATTAAAAACTTCCTGCAAAATGTCTAAATGTTCTTCTTCATTACTTGTAGCTATCATGATATCGTCTAAATAAATAGCAATTTTCTCTGCTCGAATCAGATCATCGAAAACATGGCTAACAAACCGCTGGAATGTTGAAGGTGCATTTTTCAGACCGAAAGGCATTTTCAAAAACTCGTACTGCCCCATCGGTGTTACAAAAGAAGTGTATTTAATCGAATCTTCAACCATATCTACGTGATAGAACGCACTCTTTAAATCCAATAACGAAAAAATGCATTTATTTGCTAGTCTATCTAACAGATCATCAATAAGAGGCAAGGGATAGTTATCTTTCAATGTTATCTTATTCAAACTACGAAAATCCACACATAACCTTATATCACCTGTTTTTTTCCTTACTAAAACAATGGGGGAAGAATATTCTGACTTACTCGGCCTAATTATCTTGGTTTGCATTAAGTCATCTAAAACAACCCTAACTTGTTGTTTTTCACTGTATGACAGTCTTCTTGGAGGACAATTAAAAGGTTTTTCTGTACTCAACAACAGTTTCATCTCACATCTAATTTTTGGCGTATCGGGGCGCTTACAGCACATATAATAATCTTGAAATATTTGCAGAAATTTTTGTTTTGCATAGACACTTACATTATCATTTTTTATATAAACATTAGGAGTTTTTGCTTCAGTTTTCAATACTTCATTGTAATTCACAGAAAATTTAGTGTTATCAAATTCAATTTTCATTAATCTTTGACACTCTTCATCATATGTGTTATTTTCGACTTTGAAATTCGAATCTATTTCTTTACATTCTAATTTTAAATTAGATTTACTTAAAAAGTCTCTTCCTAAAATAATTGGATGAGTCATTGTTTCATTTGTTACGACTAACATCGTTAATTCAATTCTTTTATTTTTGAAAAAAATAAAACTGTTTACATTTCCGACAATAGATAATGGACTTTTGTTTATACCACTATATTTTAAAAATACATTGTTCTTTCTGTTTATTACTACATCTGGTACGAACTGTTGGCGAACAAAGCTAATGGGGCTTCCCGTATCAATTAATGATCCTAATAAAGTTTTATAAGTAAATTTAGAATTAATAAATACATAATTTAAAAACCTTACATATTCATCGCCTTCCATCAATTCTGTGACATGTTGTACAGGGCGGCTCTTCCTTTGTGGACAATTTGCTGCTAAATGGCCAACTTCAGCGCATACATGACAAGCACCAAGCTCTCGTTTGGGTTTTCGGCATACACTTGCTAAATGGCCAACGGAGTTGCAATTGTAGCATCTCACGACTCTTGTTGTTTGTTGTCCATTATTCGACTGCTCATGTTGATTGTCTGCTGTCATTTTCTTTGATATATATCGTGGCAATTGAATATTTCTAAACGCTTCTAACAATTCATATTTGTCATGAAATCGTTGCATTTTAGCTTGCGAACGTAAAGTATTATCCGGAATACCATCAATTAGATATTCTACAAGTTCATCTTCACCAATTAGAATTCTATTTGCCAGAATTAGTTTTTCTTGGAAATATTCTCGAAACGATTCGGTAGTCAACCACTGCCTGATTTCAAACTTTTTTTTTAGCATCAAATTGCTTGTTTTTTCTTCAAACAGCGAGCTCATTTCCTTTAAGAACTTGTCGATTGGCATTAAAATCAAGTCATCTCGAGAATGTAACCACTTTAGCGCATTGCCTTTTAATTTATTTGCAATTAATGCTCTTAGGTTGTTATCATCAAGTTGGTAAACACTCTGGATATTTTTTAGTTGTGCTTGCCATAGCTTAAGACATTCACCACTACCAGAAAATTCAGATATAAGTTCTTTAACATCTGCGAACTTTTGCTTATTGGAAATGTTTTTTGTTTGATTATCACTATTTCTCAACTGTTCTTTTTCTCTCATTAGAAGTTCATTTTCCATCTTCTTTAGTTCACACTCACGCTTCAACAATTCTAATTCGATTTTTAAAAGTCGCCACTCGTTTGCATCACACTCTTTTTGTTTCTTTTCAACACTCGTTCGATTACTTGCGTCATATTGTGGTACAATCCCATTGCTAAATTCACCACACTCCTCGGTGATGTTTAATGTTCTTCTTCATTACTTGTAGCTATCATGATATCGTCTAAATAAATAGCAATTTTCTCTGCTCGAATCAGATCATCGAAAACATGGCTAACAAACCGCTGGAATGTTGAAGGTGCATTTTTCAGACCGAAAGGCATTTTCAAAAACTCGTACTGCCCCATCGGTGTTACAAAAGAAGTGTATTTAATCGAATCTTCAACCATATCTACGTGATAGAACGCACTCTTTAAATCCAATAACGAAAAAATGCATTTATTTGCTAGTCTATCTAACAGATCATCAATAAGAGGCAAGGGATAGTTATCTTTCAATGTTATCTTATTCAAACTACGAAAATCCACACATAACCTTATATCACCTGTTTTTTTCCTTACTAAAACAATGGGGGAAGAATATTCTGACTTACTCGGCCTAATTATCTTGGTTTGCATTAAGTCATCTAAAACAACCCTAACTTGTTGTTTTTCACTGTATGACAGTCTTCTTGGAGGACAATTAAAAGGTTTTTCTGTACTCAACAACAGTTTCATCTCACATCTAATTTTTGGCGTATCGGGGCGCTTACAGCACATATAATAATCTTGAAATATTTGCAGAAATTTTTGTTTTGCATAGACACTTACATTATCATTTTTTATATAAACATTAGGAGTTTTTGCTTCAGTTTTCAATACTTCATTGTAATTCACAGAAAATTTAGTGTTATCAAATTCAATTTTCATTAATCTTTGACACTCTTCATCATATGTGTTATTTTCGACTTTGAAATTCGAATCTATTTCTTTACATTCTAATTTTAAATTAGATTTACTTAAAAAGTCTCTTCCTAAAATAATTGGATGAGTCATTGTTTCATTTGTTACGACTAACATCGTTAATTCAATTCTTTTATTTTTGAAAAAAATAAAACTGTTTACATTTCCGACAATAGATAATGGACTTTTGTTTATACCACTATATTTTAAAAATACATTGTTCTTTCTGTTTATTACTACATCTGGTACGAACTGTTGGCGAACAAAGCTAATGGGGCTTCCCGTATCAATTAATGATCCTAATAAAGTTTTATAAGTAAATTTAGAATTAATAAATACATAATTTAAAAACCTTACATATTCATCGCCTTCCATCAATTCTGTGACATGTTGTACAGGGCGGCTCTTCCTTTGTGGACAATTTGCTGCTAAATGGCCAACTTCAGCGCATACATGACAAGCACCAAGCTCTCGTTTGGGTTTTCGGCATACACTTGCTAAATGGCCAACGGAGTTGCAATTGTAGCATCTCACGACTCTTGTTGTTTGTTGTCCATTATTCGACTGCTCATGTTGATTGTCTGCTGTCATTTTCTTTGATATATATCGTGGCAATTGAATATTTCTAAACGCTTCTAACAATTCATATTTGTCATGAAATCGTTGCATTTTAGCTTGCGAACGTAAAGTATTACCCGGGAATACCATCAATTAGATATTCTACAAGTTCATCTTCACCAATTAGAATTCTATTTGCCAGAATTAGTTTTTCTTGGAAATATTCTCGAAACGATTCGGTAGTCAACCACTGCCTGATTTCAAACTTTTTTTTTAGCATCAAATTGCTTGTTTTTTCTTCAAACAGCGAGCTCATTTCCTTTAAGAACTTGTCGATTGGCATTAAAATCAAGTCATCTCGAGAATGTAACCACTTTAGCGCATTGCCTTTTAATTTATTTGCAATTAATGCTCTTAGGTTGTTATCATCAAGTTGGTAAACACTCTGGATATTTTTTAGTTGTGCTTGCCATAGCTTAAGACATTCACCACTACCAGAAAATTCAGATATAAGTTCTTTAACATCTGCGAACTTTTGCTTATTGGAAATGTTTTTTGTTTGATTATCACTATTTCTCAACTGTTCTTTTTCTCTCATTAGAAGTTCATTTTCCATCTTCTTTAGTTCACACTCACGCTTCAACAATTCTAATTCGATTTTTAAAAGTCGCCACTCGTTTGCATCACACTCTTTTTGTTTCTTTTCAACACTCGTTCGATTACTTGCGTCATATTGTGGTACAATCCCATTGCTAAATTCACCACACTCCTCGGTGATGTTTATACTGCTCGCTCCTTCGTTGATTTCATCAGCTTGTTCTTTTTCCGCAATGATGGCTTGCGTACAGTCAACGTCAGCGTCAACGTCAACCATGGAGTTTCGAAAATTTCCACGAAGCTCCTCAGGAATTTTTTGTAGGCGAACAATTAGTTCGGCTTTACTACCTGTTGTTTTATGTTTGAGCGAACGCAACCATGATTTTAATTGTTCAACTGTGTATAAACTAAGCGAATCCTCGTTTGATGACATTTTGGGCGCAATACAACCACTTCTGATATTTTAAGCAATTTTTTATTATGTTGGACGCTCTTTTTAAATGATCTGCACTCGTTCTTCTTTATCTTCAACATGGCCGCAGATCGTGCTGCCACACTCCTTTATTTATAATAAGATACATAATTTACAGATTTATGATGTTACCACAATATATAATTTACATATTTATAATGCTGCCACAATAATGAATATCTAAAAGACAATATCTTTGCAAACTTTCTTCTTACGTTAACTTCGTTTGCACCAAAGGTATGATACCCTTCACAAATACCAAAGATGCTATCCGAGGACTTAACCAGTGGTTCAGTGCCGTTCAGGTTCCGACAAACGAGTAACTTAATTGGGGGATAATAATGTATGTAAATTGTCTGAGCGATAACTCAAAAACTGAGGGACTAGTTTGCCTATATATAGACAGACGAAGGGTCGGACAAATGGACATCGCTAAATCGACCCAACACGTCATGCCGTTAATTTATTTACCGATGTGATTAAATTTAAAGATGAATTTTTAATTAATACTGCGCTTGTTTTTCGAATCGGTAAATTTTTTTCTGTAAGTTGGTAGTACAGTTAGTGATATCTATGCTCAATTTCACGTCAAAATATTCATTAGCATTTAGATACGCGTCGTTCTGGGAGGCTCTAAAAGTGAATTCTTCGATTTTTGCTATATCTGAATTCATTGAACAAAGAATTACGATAATGCATCTCTGCATGCAATGAGTCTCCGCATGGCACTGACCACCTCTTTACATGTCCTATAAACCCCATTCATCTGACACCCTCCTCCCTTTGGTCCGACCCGTCGAAAAAGCACATTTCCTGGGCCACCCGTTAGATGACGTCGACGACAATGCAAATAACCCTTACCATCCTAACGGGGATTAGATAACCGTTAAAACAACCACATAAAGCACCATCTCATACTGCATTGGTTATTCGTGATCATTTCGCCACATTTTCAACTAATATCGTGTCGCAACCACTGCATTCGCCTGATTTACCTTCGTATAACTTCTTGTCACTTCGGACCACTCCGATGGCACCATTTTGACTCAATTGAGGATATAAAATCTGAATCGAAGGTTCTGATGGCCATCACGACGGAGAATTTTTTCAAGTGCTTTGATGACTGGAAAATTCGTTAGCATAAGTCTATTGCAGCGGGAGGGTATTACATTGAAGGGGATGAAATGGACAAAATTATCCTTTTGATTTGGTCGCAGTAGTATATTGGGTAGTCGAAAAAGTATTTTCGTATTTGGTCAATAGATGTCCTTGCAGTCGTATATCTCCAATGCTACCAATCATGGTGTCATACCATTTAGTGTTGGAAAGGTGAAATTTTAAGCTTCATTTAACCAAACAAAATTTAATTCGGGGAAGGTGAAAAAAAGTTACACCTGTTCAAAAATGAGTGATAATAATGAAGAATTCCCTCTATTTTAAAATTTTTTTATAAAAAAGGAAAGAATGACACGCAAGTCCTCAATGAAATTTGTGAAGTTTACGGGGGCGATGCTGTATGAGTTCGTGTAGCATAACAATGGTTCCCTCGCTTATGTTCCGGAAATTTCGATTTATACTGACGAAAGCTTTACACTGATAAAATAAAGTCTCCAGCGGAAAAATGGCAAGAAGTGGTCGACCAAAGTGGTACATATTTGTTTATTTATTTATTAGAATAAATACAAAAAAATTAAAATTTGTTTAGAAATACGAAAAGACTTTTTCGAGAAAAGAAAGCACGGTTGGTTCTAAAATTATAAATTTTTTGGAAAAACAACGTCGTAATAACCTTTCTGAAATATTGCTTTCCGACTACCAGGATATCATGAAACGTATTATTACTGGCGATGAGTCTTGGATCTATACTTACGACCCGGTAGCAGACGATTAATCGACCAAATATTGTGGCAAAGGTGAGCCGAAGCCGAAAAAGCCACGTCAAAGCAGGTCAAAAAGTTGTGTTGACAGTTTTCTTCCATTATCGAGGTGTAGTGCTCTCCGAATTCCTTCCGACAAGCCACATTATCTCACATTTTTAAGAAATTTTTGCTTTTTCCCCATTTGATGAAATGTATTTTTTTGAACGTGTCTCCACATATGGATCCATAAATATTCGTTCGGATTACGATCTAAACACTTACGTAAAGTTCTTATGCTGTGAGCAGTATTGCACAATAGTGAAAACTGTTCAAAACAATTCCAAATTTTTTGTTCTTAATTTATCAAATTTTCTTTAAGAATGTTTAAATAAGATCCAGAATAAAGGAGACAAAAACCACCTTGCTGGATGCCGCTATTGACCTTTCGAAGTAGACGCAATAAATGAGGCGCTAGAGCTCGGTTGCGACCTCGCAGCTATCCATTGCACTGATAACCGCTTCCAGACACACATTGTTGAACGCTCCCTCAAGTTCGAAAATTGTCCCCACTATATATTCCTTATCATACATCATGATAAGTAGTTTGAAATGAATATATGGATATTTAAAATTGTTATTGGTATATTTATTTCTATCTTACAATATATAAAACATGTTGGTATTGGTGCAGTTTCGTTTTTTCTCCTCACAACAAATTAACATATGGTTTAAGGGGGTATTCTAGTCTAAAAGCATGAATTTCAGGTAATTTTTAAAGTGTCGTTAAAAAAAGGCAATTAATATTTTTACCATCCTTTTTTTAATAGTTATTTGTTAATTTTAGAAGGGTAGAAAAAAAAATTAAAAACTAAAAAAAGTAAGAAATTTCAAAAATTTCAAAAATTATGAGCTGACGAAGGGGAGGTCTCTGAAAATTTCCACGTGACCATACCCATGATTTCAACCCTCCTAGTTATCTGAAACCAAAAAAAAAAAAAAGATTATTAATTTAGAATAATGTCGGAATGGCCGGAACTATGGAAAAGTGGGAAAAAAAATTTTTTACAAAATGGCGATTCCCTTAAAAAAAAATTTTTTTTTTTAATTTTTCTGACTTTTTTAAATTTTTTAAAAAAAATAAAAAAAAAATTTTGGGGTTGGGGCTATTTCCCAAACCCAAGACAAGTTTTAAAAAAAGATTTATAAAAATTTCAAGTAAATCGGCCCAGTGGAACCTGAGAAATCGTGGGTTTCGTTCCGAAAAAGTCAGTTTTGAAAAAACGCGTTTAAAGTTTCGCGTTCCGGCCGAACCATTTGGAGCCGGGTCAGAAAAATGCCTATATCTCCGAAAATAATTTGAATTTTGAAAAATCCTCTTGTACACATATTCTTGAATGGTTAAATTTTGAAAATTTAAAAAAAAAATCGATTTTTTTTTAATTTTTAAACTAGAATACCCCCTTAATATCAAAATCAACTACAAAATGTGTGCATATGAGTTCTTTTACTAACAAACCTACACAATAAAGACTCCCTTGAAATGCCGATTGTCGATGAAAGGTTTGCAATTTGGATTTCATTAACCGCTTAATTACAGTTTAAAAAAATCTTCATACACAGTTATAATCGTCAAAGGGAGTTCAAATGCCTGAACACTTATAAAATTTTATGCTTACAATATGTTTGTATGAAAGAAACATATGTATGTAAAGTGTACTTGCTTTTATTTCGGCACCGGCTCATGCAAAGCCAAAGTGATAACACTTTTATGTATCACGAAAATCTTTGGCCCAAAACTTTCGAATTGCTAAATAAACTTGCACACTTTTGCACCAACAAAAACATTCAATCAAACACAAGCACAAAGCTTTCCAGTGAAGACGAGCAGGTTTGTGGATACAACCGTAACTACGAGATCAAACACCACCACACCGGGTATTTTGTGTGTCAGAGCTGTCGAGCGCCAGTAGAAACGAACTTAGTCAAACAAAAACAATTGTGATTATAAGTAGACAAACAATGTTATAGCCTAAATTACACATCAACAACCAAGAGGTTTGCCGCTGTCTCGCAAATCGGGAACTTTCATACGCGCACACCTACATATGCCCATACATACATGCATTCATATTGTATGAACTTCAGGCAGTATCTATTGGTATAAGTTTCTCCCGTTCGCGACCTTCTATCTCAATATTTGTCTGTCGAATTAATTTGAATCAGCGGCGACATCCTTGTAAATACTTGTACTTGAACATAAAGCTGGCAATCTGAAGCTGATATCATGATATACCCATGAGAGTGGGCCGCATTGAGTATTTAGTTTCAATGAGTTGCTGTTTATGTTGTGCAAGCCATTGCTGGTGGTTTACGTACTAACGGTAGTTATTTTAGTTGATTTACTAAATATAATTTGATTCAAGTAACGGTAATCCATTTGTGTACCTAACTTGTTAGAGAAGTCATCACTAGAAGCACCAAAAGCTTAACTAAAATTTACTCGATTAATTGCACTGGTGTGCTTTGTGTGGCCATAAGGGGGTACTCTCATGTGAACGCATACATTTTACCACTTTTTAGGCAAATTTTTTTTATGCGACAACAAAATTCAATCACTTTAATTTTTAATATATTTTTATTTGTATTTTGAAATGTACAAAAAAACAATTTTTTCGTTTTTTAAATTTTTAATATACATATGTATGTATATTTTTTAAATTAAAATAGTCCCTAACAAAAAAAAGTAGTTCACTGGTCGTGGTGATAGCGGCTGTTCATGTTGTCTGAAATAAAAAAATCTAATGGATTGTTATTCAGTTGTTCTGCGGCTATCGTCCCTACCAAATTTAATCAATTTCATAAAAAAAATTTCGAACTTCAAAAAAAAAAGTCACGAAAATTTTGTTTTTTTTTCGTTAAAAACCGTTAAAAAATATGAAAATATTTTCGAAAATAAACAATTCTGGTAGGAACGATAACTATAAATGAGTAGAAGAAGATATGTAAATTTTAAAGCAATCGGTTGAATACTTTTTTTTTTAGGACCATGACAGTTTCAGAAAATGATGACTCGAGAAAAATGCGTTTAGAAACGAAGCAGCTGCAGACTTGTCATGGCGCCTGGTAAACAGTCGCTTACTAGACGTCGGCGACTATGAGCTGTAACTTATCAAATACTATGAATTTCGGTCTGAATTTTTCACAGCATGTTTTCAATAGGTTTTACTGGCAAAATATAAAAAATCGATTTTTCTAACTGACGACATGAGAATACTCCCTAAGGAAACAAATAAATATCTAAACCTTTTAATTATATAGTTAAATCTATATAAATTTGTTAAACTCTGTGCAACTTTTATTAAAGAAAGTGTGTTTTTGGGCATGTCATTTACAAAAAGAAAGAAAACGCAGATATATATGTATGTGCATAATTTAAACTTATGACCATGAACTCAACTTTATTGTAATTACAAGGATTTGCCATTGCATTTTCAAAATGATTTCGGGTAAGTGACTGCTGCTGCAGGATCGAATAAATTCCAGCCATGAGGCCTAAGTTGGTACCATTTTTGCCGGAGTCAATAATCTCGGGCTTATCTGCTTAGACGAGGGACTTGTAAAACCACACTAGCCTTGATGCCACGTCACAGTTCCACTGCGCCATATAATGCGCTCACCAAAAGTTTTTCTAAAAATTTATTGTTTCGCTGGCTGTCTGGATTGCATTTGTTCCGACTCAGCGGTCCCCGCGACATTTTGTGTTAACTCGAAACTGCGGCACGCATACATTGAGCTTCTTATTGTATTCAGCTTTATTTACGAGGGCTGCTATATATATTTCTGGCCTAATAATGAAAATAGGCATATTTATCAACGAAAATGGTCGATTGCTGTTTTGTTTCGGACTCATACGCATTGATCCATGATTCGTCACTTGTGACGATCTTATAAACGTCTTTCTTTACACCAATCCACTTGAGCCTTTTTTTGTGCGATTGTCAAATTGTGAGGGATCCAACGAGAACAAACCTTTTTTACGGCCAGGTGTTCATGCAATATCGAATGTATGCTGGTGAGAGAAATGCATAGGCATGCCTCTATCTGAAGGTATGTTACATGACGATCTTGCATTATCAGTTCACGTACGGCATCGATGTTTTTTGGCACAACGGCTGTTTTTGGACAGCCTTCACGGAATTCGTCTTTGAGCGAGCGTCGGCCACGATTGAATTCGTTGTAACAGTTTTTTCACAGTGCTATAGGACAGTGCTTCATAGCCATACAAAGATTTTAGTTCACCGATGCACTCTTGTCGTGATAATCCACGTCGAAAGTTGTGAAAAATGATCGCACGAAAATGTTCACGAGTTAATTCCATTTTTTGGCCGAGATGAAGTTTTTAATTCCCTGTAAATAAAACAATTCAGGATTAAATTTTCTGAGTGATGTTATGCTAAAAAATGTCAAACTTTCCAATGGAAATGTCAGATTGCACCTGGCCTTACACTTAGTGTTGCCTAGTTCAGAAATATATATAGCAACCTATGTAAATGGTTCCAAGTGTTTTTTGTGACGTGTTTAGTTTCCGGGAAATCGAAACAGCTAATCTAAAAATATTGCACTTCAAAATCAAAAAAAAAATAAATAAATAAATCAAAAGCGGCCCGCAAAAAATTTTATCATCAGCAGATGAGCATTACTTTGTTTGGAAACGATGTCAAATCGCCCTCTGAAGTGCGCCAAAACTAGCGGCAGTCGCCGAAAAATATGTCCACAAACGATGTGACACATGCTCTACCGGACGAAAATCATATGGCGATCTATATTCCAGAAACATGAAACCAAATGTGAAATACGGCGACATTGACATCATTGTTTGGGGATTCTTTTTAGCGACTGTACCTGATACACTTAATTTTATGGAAGGGTTTCGATGATATTTTTAATCTAAATTTACCTTTTCAAACGAAACGTTGGCGTTGGGCGAAAAATGGCTCTTTTATCTGGCATAAGGCTTACAAGGGACGAACGTGTCTGCTGTATAATACTTCACATGTTTTGAAAACATTAGCACAGAGTCCAGAAATAAAGACTATTAAAGATTTGTTGAGCTTTCTTGACCCAAAAGTTCGTCAGCACAGCATTTCTAATAAGAAGGACTTGAATAGATTATCGCTGGAAGAGTTAGCTTTTATCCACTGTATACTGCTTATACAGCGTCTACTAAAAGTGATGATGTGATTTAGACAGTGGAAATCCAACGCAGGATTACTCTTGTCAACAGGTGCTACTTTGGACTGAGTAGGCAATTGAAAAGTAAAGTCCTCTCTCAACGAACAAAAACCAAACTCTATAAGGTCGCTCATAATTCCCGTCCTGCTATACGGTGCAGAGGCTTGGACGATGACAACAACCGATGAGTCGACCTTAAGAATTTTCGAGAGAAAGGTTCTGCGAAAGATTTACGGTCCTTTGCGCATTGACCACGGCGAATATCGCATTCGATGGAACGATGAGCTGTACGAGATGTACGACGACATTGACATAGTTCAGCGAATTAAAAGGCGGCGGCTACGCTGGCTAGGTCATGTTGCTCTGAAAGTATTCGACGCTGTACCCGCCGGGGGAAGCAGAGGAAGAGAAAGACCTCCACTCCGTTGGAAGGACCAAGTAGAGAAGGACCTGGCTTCGCTTGGGATATCCAATTGGCGAAGAGAAGAAACGACTGGTGCGCTGTTGTTGACACGGCTATAATCGCGTAAGCGGTGCCAACGCCAGTTAAGAAGAAGAAGATTTAGACAGCTTGTGGCGGCCATGTTTGTTTACGAATTTGTGTCAAATTTTGTCAGCGTGTTCAGTACATCTGATCACTTCACTTTGGTACAATCTCTTGTGGTTCAATATACGCAATTGCAACCCCAAAAATTGATCGTTTGGTGCGGATTGTGGTATGGCGGTCTTATCGAGCCTTGTTTCTTATAACATGATGGCGACCGACTTTTTCACGGAATTTGAGGAAATCGGCGCGGATGATCTCTATTTTCCACAAGATGGCGTGCTAGCCGACTCATTAACTTGAAGAAATGCGCCAGTCAATGGCCGCCAAGATCAAGCGATATAAAGTCTCTAGATTATTATCTCTGGGGGTATGTTAAGTAAAAGGTTTGCGCCAATCAACGAGCAAGGCTCGAAGAGTTTGAAGACAGCACGCGTGCATACAGCTATAGCCGAAATTTCACCCGCCATCGAAATTAAGTACTTTGTATAAGTACTCATTTTTGCACATACGTATGTATGTAAACATTGCTTTTCTGACTAAATCCAAAATTGTATGTCCACAACTGTCCTACTCTCATATTTCATGCAATAAATTAATTTTATAGAAAAAAGCGTTAGGCGTAAAACGCAGAAGTCAAACCTCATATGCCAATTTAGTAACCGCGCAATCTGGAAAAGTTAACAAAATAGGAACGAATGTCTAAACAGAGAGGGTGAGAACGAATGGGTAGACGGTTATGGCAAATAACTTTTGCGCACTAAGTACTCGTACAGCGAAAGTGCTGCAATAAAATATGTCAATTTGATTTCACCCAACTATACAGGCAATATCGTCGGAGTCCTAAAACCCCAACTCCTTCAAATACTGCTCGGCATTACAGCCACTTAATGAAGCGCATACAGCGTGACTAATGCTTGAAGTGATTGCACAAAAAATCCAATTCCCTTTTCACTTGTATTTGGTGGCCAAGTAGTGCACATAGAAAAAGCAAAAACCACGGCCTGGCACCAACCCCTATCCTCCATGAACCAAATTCAATTCAACCCAGTCTCCATGCTCCATGCTTTTATATGGTGGCGCAACTTTTTTGCAAGAGTAAACAGCTAAATAAATTTGTTTCGCGGAGAGTTTCAATATGGAATATTTTTCCTGGCTTAAAGGGATAATGGACAAAAATTGTAATTTATGTACATCGCCATATTCTCGGAGCGTGTAGTTGGGCGTTGTTTCCATATTGACTACTTTGATTCGCAAAAGCTTCTTCGAGTCAAATAGACTAAAACCGTACCGGAAAATCAAATCAATTAACAAAATGACTTGCTAACTTACAAACTTACAAACATACAGACAATTAGAAAAATTGCTTTCATCTGAGATTTAAATTTGCATTTTCCTTCGCACTGCGACGGATGGAACACAATTATAAACTTTCACAGTTAATGTGAAACATTAGAAATACAAAGAAGCAAAAAGTGAATATATTTGAAGCTGTTACCAAAAGTTTTTATTTTAGTTGTGAAAGCATCATGTTTGGAATGAGTCTACCTCATTCCATACGGCAGACACTCGGTTTAATTACTAAGTTTTGAATCATGTCCAAGATATCACTGTATTGATCATATTTGTCCTGAGTGAAGGTTCGTATCCATTATTATACTTTTACTAGGCAATGACAGTCTTCTTCTTCTTTATTGGCGTAGATGCCGCTTAAGCGTTTATAGCCGAGTTTACAACAGCGCGCCAGTCGTTCTTCCTTTCCGCTCTTAGGCACCAATTGGAGGTTCCAAGTATAGCTAGGTCCTTTTTCACCTGGTTTTTTCAGGTCTTTCTCATCTTCCGCTTCCTCCGGTGGGTATTGCGTCGAATACTCTCAGAGATGGAGTGTTTTCATCCATTCGGTCGACATGCCCTACGCAGCGGCTATGTTTTATTCTCTGAACTATATCAATTTCGTCGTATATCTCGTACAGCTCATCGCTCCATCGACGGTGTATTCGCACGTTGCCAATGCGGAAAGTACCATAAATCTTCCGCAAAACCTTTCACTCGAACACTCCTAATGCCAACTCACCAGATGATGTCATTGTAAATGCCTCTGCATCATGTAGCAGGACGGGGAGGATGAATGACTTGTAGAGTTTGATATTTGTTCATCGAGAGAGAACTTTACTCTTTCTAGCACCCGTTAGCAAGAGTATTCTGCTTTATATTTTGAGACTGACGTTGTTGTTGGTATTCATCTATCTTGGAACCAGCTTTAACGCGGGACAATACTAGTCAAATATTCTCGCTTAGTTTTGTTGAGACATCTTCTACTGAAATATAGCCGATATAAACGAGCTAAGTACGGGTGTAATCGAAGATTTTAGACTCCCGCCATTTCCAAGGTCCAAAGTCGGGAAAATTATTTCTGGTATTGATAAAATTTGGTATTATAAATGTTGAAATAATGAATGAGTTGCAATCACATACGAGTACGATGTATATACTTCTTTGGTATATTACTAACTTGAAACCAAGGGTCGGAGATTCACTTAGTTTCATTATTACATTCATATTCGTATCGATGATATTTATATTAGAATTGTCATAATTAAATCAATTGTGTCACAGTTGATGATATAAATTCAAACAAAGAAACGAAAACGTTAACGAGAGGAGCGTTTGCAAGGTCTTGACATAACCTACAAAACGACGCTATGCATAATTAGTTTGGATATTACGTCCAACAGTTATAGACGTGTAAACATGGAGTTCACTAACGCCGAAACTCACACTATATTAAAGTTTTCCTTCGTTAAAGCCAAATCCATGAGAGAAACGTTCCGTAAGATTAATGTTGTTTTGGGGGATGGTACTCTATCGCTTCGAACTACGGAGAAATGATTTCGACGAGTCAGAGCAGGTGAAAACGACACCATGGATAAGCCAGCCGGCGGAAGGCATGTGAAGACGAATACCGATGAAATCATGGAAAACATCGAGTTAGACATCGCCCAGAAGATGAGAGTTGGTCACCAAACTATTTTAAGCCATCTGCAGAAGGCTGGATACACAAAAAAGCATGATGTTTGGGTGGCGCAGCATGATTTGGCGCAAAATAACCTTCTGGATCGAATCAACGCCTGTGATATGCTGCTGAAACGGAACAAAACTCGATCCTTTTTTGAAGCGGATTGTGACTGGCTATGAAAAATGGAACACATACGACAATAAAAGGGAAAACGGTCGTGGTCGAAGACCGGTGAATCGGGATTGACGGCCAAGAAGGTTTTGCTGTGTGTTTTATGGGATTGGAAAGAAATCATCCACTATGAGCTGCTCCTATACGACCAGACGCTTAATTCTGCCATCTACCGTGAACAACTGGACCGCTTGAAGCAGGCGATCGACCAGAAGCGTCCAGAATTGACCAACAGGAAGGGTGTAGTGGTCCACCAGGACAACGCCAGACCACACACAGACACTTCGTTGATGGCTCTTCAGAAGCTACGGGAGCTTGGAATGGGAGATTTTATCACATCCACCATATATGTAGCCCGGACATAGCGCCAAGTGATTACCACCTGTTCCTATCCATGGCGAACGCCCTTGTTGGTGTAAAGTTGAACTCAAAAGAGGCTTGTGAAAAGTGGCTGTCCGAGTTCTTCGCAAATAAGGAGGAGGGCTTATTAGTGGGGTATTATAAAGTTGCCGTCTAGATGGAAACAAATTGTCGAACGAAACGGCGCATATTTAAACTAAATCCGACCTCTGTAGCACTTTTTATAAAGCATTGAATAAAGAGCAAAAAAGCGGAAAGGAGATGTTATTACCTAATATTAGGAGCATCTGACCGCGCCAGTAGGTCCACATCGGTTTCGTTCTAAAAAGAGTGAAAAATTTGACCTGATTGTTCCGACCCAGTGACGTTATCCAAATAAAATTTGGCACAAATACTAACTTTAAAACATTCGTCTAAAAATTAACAAAACCATACCAGAAATTTTTAAGCCAGTGTTACCATAAATGTGAACGGATTTGTTACCTATGGACACATTTTTACCTTCAAATCTGTGAAATATAATTTTTGGAATTGAAAAGAATTTTTTCCTGGTAATAACGGGCCAATGTTTCTTCGAAACATTGCAACATGCAAGAACTGAAGCCGCTCAAATTCTTGAAAAATTCAAAGAACTTCCAACTTTTTTTGAGCCATTTCTGGCTCAATGGGTATGTAAACAAGCAAAATTGCCGTATTTGGAACGAAGAGAAACATGAAAAGATTCAAGGGCTGTCATTTCATCTATAAAAAACAACGGTTTGGTGTGGTTCGTGATGATGTCGGTGGGAATGTACCCATCACTGGCGACCGTTTAATCGACTATTTGATGCCTGATATTGAATTTTGTGATCTTTGCGACTTTTGATTTCAACAATGCGGCACCTTTCTCACACATCGAATTAATCAATGGACTTATTAAGAGAACACTTCGGTGAGCAAATAATTTTACGTTTTGGGCCGGTCGATTGGCTACCAAGATCGAGTAGTATCACACTTTTTCTTATGGGGATTTGTAAGTCTTTAAGAGGCCAATTCCGCTTCGATTCAGGACTTGGAGCAAAACATCAAGCATATCATTTGCCAATTGCCCGTCGAAATGCTCGAACGAGTCATCAAAAATTGGACTCAACTGGTGGACTCCCGCTGACGGGTCCAGTGTACGTAGTATGTATGCAAATAGGTCAGTAGCAGACTTACAGATCTGTCGCCTGTAGAGTAATCAACTTTTGCCGCCCTTACCAGAAATTTTGATAACAACACAAACATTTTAATTAAGCTAGAAATATTTCAGAATACTTCGAAAATAATATTAAAATGAGCACAAAAGAAAATTGTAAAACGCAATGATCTAACTATATAAAATTTTTTATTTTTATTTATTTTTTTTTTTTTATTTTTTTATTTTCGAAATTGGTCTAATTTACTAAACTAAAGAAAAGTGAGTAAAAATATTTTATTTGCTGAGCACTTGTTTTTGAGCAGTGAGATGACCAAATATAATTACTTAGGTACGTAGGTTGCCTTTTATATTTCGGGATTCGAGAACAAAATCAAATTTTAAGCATCGAAAATCACTTTATTGTTTTTCAAAATATTCTCCGTTAAGATCTGTACACTTTTGCATGCGTTTGAACCAATTGCCGAAGCTCTTTTCCACTCTGCTTATGGTGTTTGCGAAACATATCCCCCGAATAAATCAACTGCCTCTTCAGGTGTTGAAAAACGTTAACCTCTTAGTTTATTTTTTATGAACGAAAATAAAAACCAGTCATTCAGTGCCAAGTCAGTACTATACGGAGGATGACTCATCTAATCGACGTTTTGAATACACAAATGTGCAGTTGTTTCAGTCGATGTGAGAGCTAGAATTGGCATGGTGAATTGTAACTTGTCTTCGACAGTTGGTTTTCCTGATTTCTCGAAGAACAACTGGCAAACAAATAGTTGCATACCACTCAGAATTCACTCTTCTGCGTTGTTCCAGCGATATGTTTGCGACTTGTCCAGTTTTTCCAAAAACAAAAAAAACAGGGAACCCTTTGCTTCGATGGTGTATATATAAAAAAACGTTCGGACTATGCAACCATCAAAAAGGTTAAACTTTACGATAAAATTGTGAGTTTACAGATTGCAACATTAGTGTTGCCAAATCCCGAAATATAAAAGGCAACCTACGTATAATTAAGCAACGTAATGTTTCTACGAAGTATCTAAGTTGAGTTGAGCAATTGTGGGTAGAGCCACCGGAAGCCACTGGCTTTATTCGCTTTCGCCATTGGAGTAAGCCAGCATAACAATCACTAGAACTCGTCGAGCCCGACAGTTGCGTTGAAGTTGACAGCAATAAAAGCAACGCCATCCTTTCGGCCATTAAATCCTGTCGGTCTTTAGTCACGATAACTGCCGCAGCCACAACTGGTCATGGCTTGTTTGTTTTCATTAATTTTTGGTTGTTACCTCATGATGTTTTCACCTCGACATAACGTCTCCTCCCTTTGCTTTCATTTCAATTCATTCATTCCGCACAACGTTTTTTTTTAATCGCGTTATTTTTACTTGTGTACAAGTTTTTTTTTTGAACACTTGAATTGTTTTGTGTTACCATTGCTTGTCCAAACTCTTATATGCGGTACACACAGGTGCTGGACTACATACTCATTTACAGGCACATACATGCATGTAAGCTTTAGTGAAAACCACGTCCGCAGTTGTCTTTCCCCACCTACTCCTCACAGTAATGACTTTTGTACTTTCATCCACACATTGTATACATGTGGAACTCATCATCCACCCATTTCCACTTGACCGTGCTCTTTCCTACTCTGGTCACTTTAACGCCAAAGTTAATACGGATCGGCCAGAATGTACGCGAGCGACGCTCCAGGGGGCTGTGTTGAATTGTTAATTAAAGTATTGTGAAAATGGACAAGCAACAAAGGTTGAGCGGCTAGTCAATAGTCGGAACCACTGTTAATGCCCAACATGCACAACACTACAGTCACACTTAACAGCGCCACATGGGGCACTTAGACGTAATGGATTCAAATGGCTTCTCAAATGTACTCGGTCACACTGTAAAACAAGGTAATGACGAATGCACCGATGTTCCAAAGTCTAAATAGTGAAAGCTATACATATGTACATAAACGTGGATATAACGGGTGTTATTTTTAGACATGTGGTTTTCAAGAAGAAATGAAACGCAAGTAATTTAATGTTAGGACCCAGAATTTAGCTTGATTTTAGTATGTCGTCCTCATCTGCATAGACAAGCGACTTCACACAACTCCACCAAAAATATTCCAGTGGTGTTAAGCTGCACGATCAATAAATTAATCGTTTCATTGGCTGTATGGCATCTTGCTGGAACCAAGGGTCGCCCACATCAACATCCTACAATTCATGCACGAAAGTTACTCATCGTTACTATTAAGCATTCCCCGTTGATTGAACATTAAGGCTGGCTTTATTTTTGGATTGATCAATGATTCCCTTTTCCCTGTGACTTTTTGAAGAAGTAATGGCATCTCAGTATTGACGTGAATATTATCGTAACTTCGAATGCGAAAATATTGTTTATTAACGTAACTATTCAACCTATTTTTATCCACATTGTACGCAGCCATTATTTTGGTAATAAATTTGCACGATGTGGAAACGCTCTTCCGGAATGGGCTCTCAACAAGACCATTTCTGAAAAAACATTTGTTTTACAAATTCAGTTTCACTATCCAGACTAACTTCTCAGGAACTAATCTAATTCTTAGTTGACTCGGTCGTGCTTTTGACGATTTTAATATAGTTCGTAAATGTACAGGAGAAGTGAAACCAATATCCCTGAATTAATTGGAAGTGGTTTGAATTTTTTGTTTAAAGGTCGGATTCTCAGACATTATTCAACCAATATCGTTATATTTTCAATGCTTTATTAGTTTCTAATTAAGCCCTAGTCAAATAACAGCAGATATTATAATAATAAACTACAATTGCTTGTCTGACGCAAATAGTCAAAGTTGTATGGATGAAGGTGAGGTGGAAATATCCGGGCACTTTCTGCTCCAATGTCAATATTTTGCAAGACTAAGTCTGAAATATTTCAAGTCCTACCTTCTGCAAACCAGAAGACATTGCCGAAACTGACATTAGCCGTGTCAAAAAATTTGCGATAGACTTTTTCAATTTGTAAAAGTCGTTTTGGTACTGCAGCAGACCAGCTTTCTAAGTTGTCCAAATGAGACCCCTGTTAGGTTGCTTGAAATGATTTTAATTTTTTATTTTATTTTATTTTATTAAAGCTTATATAATAAACAAATTATTATATAAACTAAAGTACGCAGCGCTAGCATCATAGGCTTTCGGCTGATTTGAAATGATGATTTATTGAAATGCTTGGCGGAATTTAAAATATTGAGTCTAATATTGAATATGATGTGGACATCGAAGACGTTTGGAATATACTTAGATTTACAAGGGTCATAATGTTCTCAGCTGCTTGATGATCTTTCTGCTTAATCAACTTCATAAGGTGGCGTACATTCTGTTGCAGTACACTAATTTCAGCTATCTCATACAAATATTGAAATTAAAAAGTGTTCGTTAAACCCAACACTGTGAATATTATGCAATAGTTAACTAATATTTATATTTAGACCCGGAACGAGTCCACGAAGTTTGGAACACACAGAAAGAAAGTTCAAAAAGTGTATAAGGTACGGTATATACATATGTATACCATCAGATCAGTGATAAACACTAACAAAAAAATAGACTCTCACATAATTTAATACAAATAGGTTACTTTTGAGTAATATCAACGCTTAATTAATTTTTCCATGTATTTGTTATAGTCCTCGACTGAGACGTCCCTCATTGCTTTGGGCCAATGATGAAAAATCCATGAATTTTCCGCTTACAATCCGGTATAACTTCATGTAGACGTCTCTAGCCGGTATTTCTTTTTAATCTATGAGCAACTTCTCGATTTCTCGATTAAAGTGGATTTTTCGGTTTCGGCTTATTTTTGGAATGGAATTCGTTAGATTTAGCTAAGTGTAAATCAAATCTTTTGCAATCTCTACTCGACGTCGTTTTTGCAAATGACTCAGCCAACATTTTGGTACAAGATGTTGAGATTCTCTGCTTCGATGTTATCGTTAGCGTAGAGATTGATGAAAAACTCGCATGAGGCCAGTCAATGCCTCCTTCAAATACATACTTGTGTTCCTAATAAAAAAGAACTCTCGTAGCAAATTGTTAAATATTTTTATTTTCTTGGCAGAAAATCGATTTATTCACGAAATTTGGCATGGATTATTGTCGAAGATAAAGCTCAATCCTAGAAAAAAATTGTTTTCCGTTAAATTAAAACCATTTCCCAGTTACGTCTTCTGATTTAGTTATACATATGTATGTAGGTATACATAGATTATAACATACATATATACCATATAGTTGTTACAAAAGTTCTGTGAAGGGTATTATACCACATGTAACCTTAGTTAAGATTTTTTCTTGTTTTAGTTAAGGGGTCAGTAGGTTAATCTGGCCTGTTTTTTTGACATTTTTTTCATAGAAATTTTTATACTACAATAGAATTTTTTTAACATATCATGAGGTACATCGGGAAGTGTAAAAACAATTTTTTTTGGAGTTTTTTGCTGACATCTGTCGGAGAAATGGCTGGATGAATGAGGTGCGTTTTTTCACTGGCGGACACGGTTTCTCATATTTGGATCACCTGAAATACAAAAACCCGATTTATTCTTAAAAGGTACCTGAATGGTTATCGTCCCTACTAGAATCATGAAAAAATGTTGATAAATAAAAAAGTAATTAACGTTTTATTTTTTTTTAATTTTCCCCTGGTTTTTTGCTTTTTTTTTTGCATAAATTTTGTCATAGCATTGTCAATAAATTATAAAAAAATATAGAGACAATAGCCAGACATTTTGTGAACATTAAAAAAAAATTAAGCAAATCGGTTGAGTATTTCGACCGGAAACATGTGCGCCAATTTAAAAAAGTGTCTTATGAGAAAAACGCGTTTAAAGTTTGAGGTGTACACTCCGAGCGTCCTTGAAAACAAGATTCTTTAATTTATAATATAAATAATTCTTAATCAAAGAAACAATTTAACAAGAAGTTGTTCAAAGACTAATTTTATCATTTTTTCTGAGCTAATATTCTGTTTATACACTCACATTGTGTTTCTCAGAGTATTTATTCATTGAGAAATGGGTAAAACGAATTTTTACTATACCTACCACTCATATAACAGTATGTCAAAAACTACTAATAGTACGATAAAAACAATAATAGAACCAAATTATGTCACAATAGATACAAATTAAGTTTCAGTGCTCATTTCTTTATAATCATTTTTACTCAACTTATAACATTTTTCTATAATTATTTAATTTTTTTTTCCAGAATAACACTATGCGATTAATTTATATGTATCATAGTCGCGACCCACCTGACGGATCAGTTCAACCTGGGACATTACCTGAACCGGTGTCCGCTTTTCGGCCCTATCATCCAATGGTTCTTACCCAAAGGGCAGAAATTCAGTTTCGGAAAAACGATCAAATACGGCAAATGGAGCTACGAAATGAAGATGTGGCGCTTCCAAGTGGAGATAGCACATTATCCTGGTGCAAAATGTTCAAGTTAGAAGATATCAATCGAAAGCACCATCTTATCCGGGTATGCAATATCTACATACATATGTACATATATATTCGTATAATTTCATGTAATACCTTTTGGCTTTCCAGTACGAACCAATATATGACTCAACGTCCAGCATACATTATTTACAACAAATTACGCTGTATGAATGCCAAGGATCCCAGGCAGACCTTGAGAAAATGGCACGAGAACAGGGACGACAATGTATAAGCAATCGGGATATGCCTTTAGCCTGTAATGCCATTGTTGCATCATGGTCTCGCGGTTCGAAGGTAAGTTCAATTAAGTGCTGTTGATTTAATATTTCGATAGTAAGAGTTTAAGTCGAGTACCGTAATATTTGCTAACCAATAAATGTAAAATAATATAATTTTATTGATTATGTTTTATATTGTAATAATTGAAAGTTATACTCATACAATAACATTAAAATATCCACTTTTTATAGAAGTAAAAAATTAATGACTTGTGATGTCATCACTCTGCATATTACAGAAGTTGACTTCTACTGTGCCCAAAACAGGTGACATTTGAATTTAAACTGCGCGCGTCGATTTGGAAAATTATTTTTTTTAGGTTAGTAGTACTGTCAGTCACATTTATGTCAAATTTCATCTCAAAATATTCATTAGTGTTTGAGATACGTGTCGCTTCGTGAGCTGCAAAAAGTGAGTTTATCGTTTTTTGCGATGTCGAAATTTGTTGAGCAAAGAATTTTCATTAAATTTTGTTTACGGAATCAATTTTCTGCTGCGGATACGTTGAGGATGGTGCAGAATGCCTTTGCTGATAAAGCTATGTCTAAAAAAAATGTTTACAAGTGGTATACTAAGTTCCAAGCCGGCCGTGAAAGTGTCGAAGACGAAGAGCGTCCAGGGCGACCATCAACCTCAACCGACGAAGCTCACGTTCAACAAATCAAAGATTTGGTGTTGAAAACCCGTCGATTAACAATTAGAGACCTTGCTGACGAAGTTGCATATCGAAAGGCTCAGCCAACACCATTTTAAAGGATGTTTTGGGCCTCAAGCGCGTCAAATCTCGGCTGGTACCGAAAACATTGAATTTTTTGGAAAAAAGGCGACGCGTTGAAGTGTTTGAAACGATGCTTTCCGACTACCAGGGTGTCATGAAATGCATTATAACTGGCGATGAGACTTGGATCTATGCTTACGACCCCGAAATAACCGATCAATCGAGCGAATATCGTGTCAAAAGAGAGCCGAGACCAAAAAAATTGCGCCATAGTCGCTCAAAAATCAAGGTCATGTTGACTGTTTTCTTCGATTATCGTGGTATTGTGCATTATGAATTCCTTCCAACCTGTCAAACAGTCAACAAGGAATATTATTTGGACGTCATGCGTCGTTTGCGTAACGCTATCCGCCTAAAAAGGCCGGAAT